>OY728120.1:2089386825-2089681825 GCA_963277665.1 Viscum album
TTTGGACTTTTGTCGCTCATCTTTAACTAGCTGACATACCAAGCACCTTGATATGTATTTCTCAATCTCTTTATTCATGATATCCTACCAGAAGTGTTCTTGGAGATCATAGTACATTTTGGTACTCCCAGGATGGATAAAGAAGGTCGAGCTATGTGCATCATTCAATAGCTCATTCTTTATCTCTGGATCAGATGGTAGACATAATCATGTCCCAAATCTTACAACTCCTTCCTCATCAATTTTGAAATCAGAGGATTTCCCATTTTTAACAGCTTCCACCCTTTTCTGAATTTCCACATCCTTTCTTTGAGAAACCATTATTTTCTCCTTGAGGGATAGTTGAGAAATCATTTGAGAAAGGATAGATGATGTTCCTCCCTTAATTATTTCCATGTCCAACCTTTGAAAATATAAGAATATTGGATCCTTTTCAATTCTCATCATTGATAAAGATACAGGATCCTTTTTTACTTAGAGCATCCGCCACCTTGTTTGCCTTACCAGGATGGTAGTGGATTGAGCAGTCAAAAAACATGATGAGATCTATCCATATTTATTGGCGCATATTAAGCTCTTTTTGTGTGAATATATATTTGAGACTCTTGTGGTCAGTATATATCTCACATTTTTACCTATATAGATAATGCCTCCAGATTTTCAATGCAAGGATCACAACCACCAACTCCAGATCATGCGTGGGATAGTTTTCCTCATGGATTTTCAGCTTCCTTAAGGCATAGACTATCAATTTACCATTTTTCATTATCACAAAACCTAAGCCTTTATTAGAAGCATCACTATACACCACAAAGAGTTCTCCACTTGAAGGTAGTATGAGTACCAGCACAGTGATAAGCCTCTTTTTCAACTCCTTGAAATAATATTCACATTCCTGTGTCCAGATGAAATTTACTCCCTTCTGTTTCAGCTTGGTCATTGGGTTTGAAAATCATGAAAAGTTCTTCATGAATCATTGATAATACCCATCTAGACCTAAAAATCTGCAGATCTCCATTACAGAAGTTGGCCTCGACTACTCTTTAACTGCCTTCATCTTGGAAGGGTCCACAGATATCCCTTTACTAGTGATAACATGCCCCAAGAATGATACTTCCTCCATCCATAACTCACATTTACTGTACTTTGTATACAACTTATCCCTTTGCAAAGTCTCTAACACAATTTCCAAATGATCCTCATGTTCCTACTTACTCTTAGAGTATATCAGAATATCATTAATAAAGACCACCACAAATTTTTCGAGGTAATCTCTAAAGACTATTCATTAAATCAATGAAAATTGCTGGAGCATTAGTGAGTCCGAAGGGCATCAATATGAACTCATAGTGTCCATACCTTGTTTGAAATTAAGTCTTGGGAATATCTTCCTTCCTCACCTTTAGTTGGTGATATCCCGACCGAAGGTCCACCTTAGAGAAATAACTGGCCCCATGAAGCTGATCAAACAAGTCATCTATATGTGGAAGGGGATACTTGTTCTTTATAGTGATTTTATTGAGCTCACTATAATCATTGCAGAGGCGCATTGATCCATCCTTCTTCTTGACGAAGAGGACTGGAGCACCCCACGGTGAAGCACTCTGGTGTATAAAACCCTTCTATATATTCTCCTGTAACTGCTTCTTTAGCTCTTTCAGCTCTATGGTGGCCATTCTGTAAGGTGTATTTGAGATTGGCAGAGATCTAGGGATAATTTCAATTGAGAACTCAACCTCTAGGTCAGGAGGAATACCATGCAACTCTTTGGGGAATACATCATTATAATCCCTCACGATGGGCATGTCTTCAAGCATAATTCTATCCTTTGTCTCAATCATTTGAGCTAGGTATGCATGCTCATAAGGAAGCAATATCCAAACTTGAGATGAAGTTTTTAAAGGAGACTCATCTTCCTCCCTACACTTGTAAAGAATCAGATGATGCTTCGGGATGTGAAGAGTAATCTCCCTTTCCCGACAATTGATGTTGGCCTTATACAAAGATAGCCAATCTATGCCCAAGATAGCGTCAAAATCCACTAAAGGAAGTATGACTAGATTTTTTGGGAGGTTCATTCCACAAACATTAACCGATGAGGATTTATAAATCATGGATGCAATAATTTCCCCATTCACTGTTCTCACAGATAAATTTTCCTCCAAATTTTGAGGTGGTATTTGAATAGTTCTACTAAACTTGCAAGATATGAAAGAATGTGTAGAACCAAAATCAAATAGTACGTTCGCTATTCTTGAATGAATAACAAGCATATTTGTCACCACATAGTTTTCTGGATCCACCTCATTAGTAGTGATAGCATAAGCCCTTCCTTATTGCCTTAGAGGTTGTTGCTGATTGCCTCTAACAACCCTCAGCTTAGGTCAATTGTTCGCATAATGCCCAAGATCCTTGCAGTTAAAACACTACACTGCAAGTTGAGTGTTGATATGAACCTTCTGTTATTCTTAAAAATTAGTGGAATTTTTCATATTTCTTCGGTAGTTCTTGGCCAGATGACCAAACTTTCAGAATTTTAATCAATTCCTGGTTCCCTTGAGGAAGTCACCAAGATGCTTCTTCCCACAATTCTTGCAAAGGGGAAAGTGAGGCTTCTTTCCATCATGGGATTTTTTTAATGAACCACCCATGTTATTATCCATTTCCACTTCTTATCACTAGGCCCATGATACCACTGAGAGTCTCTAATATCTATTTCAACCTTGAGGGCACAATAGACAATCTCCTCATAGCTGTCTAAGTCTCAAATTGCCAACAATTTTCATAGACTTGGGTTTAGTCCGGTAAAGAAGCGATCCACCTTGTTTTCGGTGTTCATGAAAAAGCCAGAGGCGTACCTTTCAAGCCTTGTAAAGTTCGCTTCATACACCTTGATGGACTCATCTTCCTTCTGATTGAGTCCAAGGAGCTCTCTTTCCATCTTTAGATAGAGGGTTAGAGGAAAATATTTGGTGGAAAATATCCTCTTGAATTCCTCCCAATCTATGGAATCAATTTCCTCTTGGGACTTTGTATTCTTGATCAGTGTCCACCACTGATCAGCTTCCCCATCAAAACTATAGACTGCCAGTACAAATTTCTCTTCTTCTGATCACTTGAGGACAGAGAAAATCTTTTAAATGGAGTTAATCCATTGTTCTTTGAGGAGGGGATCACAAGACCCGCTAAACATGGGAGGACTTTGCGGCATGAAGGATTATACAACAAATTGCTCTTTACTTGGAGGAGAGGGACGTTCCATCTGATTCAAGTTATTATTCATAACTCGATCCAGCTGAGAAATTACTACCATGAAGTTTTGAGCACCCTCTTCTGTCACATCAGGCATGTCATTAGGGAAATCATCACATTGCCTATCACATTGGTTTTTGGAACGTGTTATTCTATTTCCCTCCATTAACTAAGAAAAAGAACATATAATTAGAGGTCTTCAATACTTACCTAATGAGCATAAAAAAGAAACTTTGAACATTAAAGGATAAACTTATAAAGAATAAGTACATACTAACTTATGATTCCTTAGGTTTATATCTAGGTTATCCTAGATATATTTCATAACTTAAATTCTTATGGGATTTCCCCCCCTTAATAATGGTTTTTACTAAGATCGTGAATCTACCAAAGCATATCCCATGTGAGTGTCATAACCAAGAGTGAAGAAAGGCCTGTTATCATGCACCAGTTCATGTTTGAGTCTAGCTCAAAGTGGTGTTTTTGGGTTTTACCCCTAGATACATTTGTGCCGGAGCCACCTCTACTTGATCCTATCTAGACAGAGATGTATTTTCTTGATAAACCACTTACTCTATACTCACTAAAATTTAGGACTGTTTCATTATACCTAGTCTCATCCTTATGGTTCTCACTAAGGTTATCTAGTCCTAGTCTCCAAAAATAACTAAACCTCCCTCTGATACCAACTATAGTTACCCAAGACTTTTACATATAACATTTCACGATTTTAAGCATAATTAATCATCAGAGTATATGCCAAGGATCGTTAAGTCTAGTGTCTTGGAAGACTAGGTACATATAACATAAAACATGAGACTAAGAAAAAATTCTTTATTTAATCTCCATAAAGAGGTTCTAACTTACCTTGAGATCTTATATTTGCATAGGGTACCCTGGGGAACACATGAACAAAGGGATGAGCTAAAATCCCATTAAAGGAATGAACATAAGGATACGTCTCTAGCACATGAGTTAGGAGGCATGACATAATGATATCCAAAGAATGAAACTTATAAAATAATTTAATATAAGAATGGGATATTATAAACATGGAATCATATAAATGTGGCATAATCATAAATCATATCTTTAGTATGGGTCAAGGCTAACCGCCAATCATGTTTCACATCGCATCTCATAAGACTTATCCTTACCCAATGCATTGGAGCGCTATATGGCTGAACCCATCTCAACATATTCATGAATATTCTTTCCACATAAATAATATTTCCACATAAATAATCATACATAATCAACCATATATAAACATAAGGTTACCCATGGAAAGAATTGGGTACCACCATCATGACATAAAACATATCCAATGGGCATATCACGAAAGTGTCCATGAAAGAAAAGGATTAGAACATACATGGTAATTCATAGGATAAAATAGGCATATAAAATGGTAAGTTGTGTCAAATATAAGTGAAAACATATAAAAAAATTTATTTTAGAAACATTAGCATTAAAACATTTTTGTACGGTTTTAAGGAAAACACTCTAGAGATTTTCAAAAAGAAAAGAGGAAATTCTTTTATATAAAACCAGAATTGAACTGAGAAGGTTTTCATAATAAAAATACTGATTTTATAAATACAATGGTGTTTTAAAACATAGGATAGTGTGCACTTGAAATTTGGGTAAAAATTTGGGAAGTCCCCTTAAAATAGGCTGGCTTATCAGAAAGTTCTAAGGAGAGAATCTTTCAAAATCATGTATATCCCCGAAAGAATGTGATGAAAGGGTCTTGATATAATAATCTTGTACAATGAACCAGAAGTCATAAGACTCACATAGATAGATAATATAACACCATTTTGACCAAGAGGGATTGATGAGAGAGAAATGGGGTTTCTCAAAACTTATAAATCCAGAAGGAATTATGGGGTAGTTTCTTAATCATACCCCATCATTTTCTAGTACACATATAAAGGCATTGTATAGAGGACAATCTTGATTAAGAGAGAAAAAGAGAGGATCCCTTACCTTAAATCCGGTGGTGTTCTCCACTTTTTATTAATGACCTGAATAAAAAAATTAGGATTATTAATTAATAGGTCCATAACCTCTTATATATGTAATTTATTTATTATAACCCTTTTTATTTCATTAAAATCCTTTTTGATTAGTTATAAGGTTCAATTTCATTGTTCGGGCTCGTTTGTTTACTTGGCTTTAAAAGATCGGTTCACTTATATTCAAGTTTGGATTATATGAAAGATGAAAGTGGTTGTACAGAATTGAAGTTACATTATTTATTTAATATCCAAGAGATTACATGGTTTTAATTTTAATTAGGTTACTTAGAGTGATATCGAATTATTATATATATAACCTTAGTGATAACCATTTTTGTTAATCGGTGGATTTGATTACAAAGAATGTGTTTTTCATTATAACATAATTCCAGTTGTACCAAAAGATTACAGAACAAAAAATAGGATATATATTACATATATAATAATCTGTTTCAACCATAACACAAATGGTTTCATGACCAGAATTAAATATTATAATAGAAATTGATAAACAGTTGTCCTTGAATATGCTAAATTAGCACATCTCAAACGGTGCTTTCATTTCTTTCAAATAAAAGGGTTGGTAAAGAGTAGAATATAATGAAATATACCACTAGAATGAAGACATTCCAGTACATTCATGTTACTGTATTTATCATACTATTATGGTGAAGGGAGGTGCAGAAAGAAATTAAAAAGAAAAGAACTTAAAAGAAAAGAAGAAATTTGGAAAGAGGAATTTACCTCTTGAGACTTCCTCCTTTGAGAACCTCTTAAGGGAAGAGGTTTTGGTATTTTGAAGAGGATGAGAGCTTTTGGAAGTGGGGGAGGACCTTGGGGAGAGGTTTGGGAAGAATTTAGAGAAGTATTGGAGCTTGAGAGGAGTGGAGAGAAGAGGGAGTGAAGGGGGTTTTTATAGTGGAGAAGAGGAGGGATTTCATGATATTATAATCCTTAATTTATTATTTCTTCACAAGAAAAAGAATAGTAAGTATTCCATGAACAAGAATAGTAAATGGGTCATTTTAATTAGAACCATGGGTGGTGACATCATCCATGATGCAAGGAATAGTTTATTTAGCTTATAATGTATATATACGGTAAATTACCATATTTTACAATTCATCAAAATTTCATGTATTTCAGAAAAATCTGAAACATTCACCCTAACCATTTTTCGACATGTAGAATCTAAAAATAAAGTCCATTTTTCAAAAATAATTTTCTAAATATAATTATTGTAATATTTAATTAAAATAATAATTTATTAGCAAAACCTGTTTTAAAACATTCATTAACTCATTCAAAAATATAGGTATATCGTACTTCCAACTTGAATATTATTTTTATACCTCCATAGGTGAGGTTACTATTAATTAAGGTATATCACTATTCATAAGGGTATGTCACTATTCATTAGGGTAGGTTACTATTCATCAAAAAGTATTTTTGTTTTATTAGACTCCGAAAAACATCTTGAACACAACCGTATATGCCGGATTTTTGAAATTCCAAACACAGAAGTGACAAACTTATGTTTAAAGGTAACTTATCACTTATTAGTTAATTATGTTGTGCTCTCATGTTATTTTATGACATAAATATAAGAATGGAATTTCTATTGAAAAACCTTGGGTTGTTACAATATGGTTATAAAAAGTTATCCAATATAATGTATTAATCTATAAATATAAACAGTAACACAACTAGTTCGACATTAATATTTTTTCATCAAATCATTTAACTAAAAACAATGAAATTTTAACCATGGAATTGCATAGGTTAGTGGTAGGCTCTAAACCCTTATCATCCTTAAATTGAGGGTTCAATCCCCATGGCATTGTCAGATGCAATGGATTTCCACTTAGCGTACAATTTTTTGTTTTTCTATAGCTATATTAATATAATTCCTATAATGTTAACAAATTATAATAACTCAAAATTACCTCAATGTCAAATATTATATAAACCTTAAATATTACCAATACCTTCATAAAAACCACTTTATAATTTTTATCTCAATATTAGGAACTTATCAAGTGATATCCTCCCTCAATCATGTGTTTTCCAATAAGTTCAACTTACCATTTATTCACTTTTATTGGTACCATTCAATACATGATTTCAAATCCTCAAAGAAATACTACTGGATTACAATCCTTATACATTTCATAATTCTCATAACCACGTTATCATTGATTAAAATATCCCAATAAAATAATTATTGTATCTAAACACAAGATCATGGATCATTCTACTTTGTTTATAGTAATAGAATAAGATTGACCTTGATCCCTTAGATTATTTTGAGGTATATTCCCTTGATGATTAGGGCATTAATTTTCTTAGTTCTCTATATCTTTACAGTAGAATCATTGAAAATTGGTAGATTCATCCTTTACCTTGAAATCATGATCATGGTGGCCTTTTTCATTACAATTAAAGAAAATTCCTTTTCTTTTTAAGCATTTACCAAAGTGTTTCTTTCCAAATGTATCACATGTTATAAAATCCTTCTTTACCTTATTCCCTTTATCTATATTTTTATCTTTGTACTCTTATAATCTTGCTTCCCTTCTAAGTCATAGGACTTGGAGAATTATTTCTATATCTTGATAGCACATGATACTATTTTCTCATACGATGAGAAAGTTTGGAAGACTAGTGACCTTTTCATGATTGGATCAATCCCATAAATTAAGTGGTTGATATTTCTCTTTAGATTACGTACACAATCTATATCATGTATTTATATCCTTTTAAATTTTTATTCATACGTAACAACATTTTCATCTTATTTTTATTTTATACTCAATAAATTTATTTCTATATCTTCTTGTTTCACATGAGTAAAATATTTTTCTAGGAAGAGTACCCAGAAATCCATCCACTCTATGCTTTCAATTTCTTCCCCATCCTTAGTTTTGTGAATTGATAACCACCATTGATCCACATATCCTAATTGATGATGAACTACCCTGAAAAATTTCTCCCTTTCACTAATTCCTAGAGCAATAAATATCTTCTCTAAGGAACTTATCTATTACTCAGCTAAAAATGGACTTGTAGTCCCATTTAATGATGGAGGTTGCTGAAACAGGAAGCAGTGTAACATCATTACACCACTTAGTGGATTAGAATTTCACTCCGTAGAGGAAAGGTTATTACTCATAACCAGAGTCAACTACACCAATATGGTTATAATTTGACCAGTTTTAACTCTATCTCTAGCTTCATCTTTATTATATTTTCTAGGGGGAAATACCTACATGGGGTATGTGCATTGATACAGTTCCAATTCCTTATGTTAGACATTATTTTTAAATAATGGAAAACACTTTATTACATCATAACATTATGAATCATAATTTATAATACAAAAACTAATTGAACACTTAAAATGAATTGAAAATATTATGCATAGATAATATCATAATCATAAGCTAGGTTTCTTTGGACACACTACTACCAACACTACTAGAAATTTAAGCTATATCCACAGATCTATAGCCATGGTTTAATAGACCCATGGCTATAGCTTATTTACAGCCAAGATTTATTATATACTTCCGTGGATAAAAATTTGCGTTGTTTTTTTTGAAATCGCATCGGGCCCCTCCTCCATCTTCCCCCGATTGTGACCCTCTAAACACTCTATGTCTTAAATAGCGGTTCCCTCCTCTACGATACCCTTTGCGCATGAACATCCTTACCCGAACCATCACTTCCTCTCCTCTCCCCGATGCTCCTCCACCGACGGTGCCCCTCACGACCCTCCTAACCCTTGACATCTCTCATGGCGGCTCCCTCCTCCACGATACCCTCTGCGTGCAACCCTCCTTCCCCGACCCATTATGACCTCTTCTCTCCCCAATCCTCCTCCACCAATGTTGCCAATTGTGATAGTTCCCCTCACTAACTCCGAACAAGGTAGCCCCACCGTGAGCCGCTGACACTGAACATGGGACACCTCACCTCCCTCACTGACGTTGCTCTTAGGTGGCCTCCCCACCTCCTCTGGCGTGCCTCCGACGTAGCCAACCCCCTCCAAGTGATCCTACTCCTCTTTATTATGAACAATTATGTGTTCATTATTTTGTTATTAGTGTGTGTAGAAGTAAACTAGAATAGATTCACATGTTTGATTATGGTAACGAGGTTTTTTAATTAGATACATTATTCTAATTATAATTGATATGCGTGGAGTGAAGGACAAGTGGTTTTCAGTGAAGAGCCAATTAGTCTAGATTGGGAATCTGCATGGTGGAGTTGTGGATAGTTGGAATCGATAAAAAGTGATGGTTTCAAATTTTGATAGTTAAATTGGGAATCTGGGGATCATCTTGGATGCTTCTCAAGGATTGTAATTCTTATGGTTGGGAGTTTTTAATGACCCACACAATTACAGGGTTGGTAATTTTAGAGGAAATTTGATTTTTTCCTTGAATCAGGGAGATTTTTTAGAATTGGGATATGAATTGGTATTTCAAGAGTTAGTATATCTCTATGATGTGTTTTTACTTGAGTCTAATGGTTATTTAGAGGGTTGGATACCAAATCTTAGGGTGGTGGCTAAGTGCAAAAAACTGTAGTAGTCATTGGGTATTCGATTGGGAGGCACTGGGTGCCTCTTAATGGGTTTGTAAAAAATTAAAGCCTTTATAAGGTACCCGATGGAGGGGTACCAGTTAATCAATGGGCTATAAAGTGTAGTGGACCTTTTATAAGGGCCATCAGGTACATAGTGGAGGTGGATTGGTTACCCAGTAGGGATGGGTGTTTTTTTAAGGACAAAAAAATAGTTATTCTGGATTCCACCTTTAAAAATGCCTTATGGGGTTCTTCTAATTTAAATGGATAGAGGTAAATATTCCTATTCTACCTCCATTATTCTTATTCATATCTTTTAATATTTAGTTTTTTAGGGAATGGTTTATGTGAGATTTTACCAAGACTTGGTGAAATTGTACAATTATCACAGGGCTTCATAGAGTGGTGGCATAAGTGTGAATTTTTTAACATCCTCCCCCAGAGCACAACAACGAAGCAATTCCTAGATCAGAGGATTAGTCACTGTGACCTCAAATAGTCCTCCCCGAATTCCAAAGGCCATCTATCACCAAATAAGGTGATGTTTCCAGGATTTATTTATCCATTAACGTGTTAGAAATATTGTGGCACATGTAAACATTGTTTTCCTTTTCTCATTATGATAGATACTCCAATTATTTTTTATTTATTAAATTTATCCTTAATGAAATCATTACATTGTCACCATTCCCTAGTAGAATGTGGTGCAATGACATTGAACTAACACATTCTCATCTTTAACCAAGATTTCATGTGATCTTATTCTTTCTTATCTTTTGATATATTTACCCCAAAAAACTTACCAATTGATATAATATATGTTTACTAGCATGACTATTATTTATCATGGTTGATTCCCTGTATAAATATTCCCAAAATAGTGTTTCTTATAGATTATATGTTAATACTATTCTAATATTTCTTGGATTCAGGTATGAGAAAACCTGACCAAGATATATCATGATCAAACTTTGGTGTTATATTTAAAAATATAGATGTTCCAGAATCATCCCCAAGATAAAGGTGAGCTCATGGAATTTACAGATCTATCCTATAGTGATAAAATATAATACTTAACCACTGATTATTCTTTGGTGGTTCATCATTATTAGATTTAAAATTCTCAACAGTGATAATGAAGTTACCATCATTGAAGCTACTATGTGATGACATGGGCCCAATGATATTCTTACCACTAGGAAAATTTTAAATGTTACATCTTCCCATTTAACTCAAGTTATCAAGAATAATATTTTTTTTTCTAAAAACAATAAGTAATTTCATAATTTTGAAACTAAACCTCTAAACATGTTAGAGTGAATTGAGGTTCTTCAACATGTTTCATTTACTACATTCATAAATAGTACTAAAAGAAAACATAGTGGAGACATGATATCTACTAACTATACTAATCTTGGGTTCCTCTCCATTCCACGTGTCCAAAATTCATAAACCCACCTTTCTTCTCTGCATGACTTCCACGTACCTTCTCCATGTCAATCTCTTCCTCTCCCTCCCTCCCTCTTCCACACACATTTTCCCTCCAATTCTCCTCTAGCTCGGGGTTCATCTCTTATCGACCTAGGGTCCGTTGTCTTCCTTCGAATCATACCATTTCTTTTTCCTCACTACCTCTTCCGCACATAGTTTCCCTTAGTTTCTCCCCATGATCACGCTTCTTCTCCTATCAACCTATGGTCCCCGTAGACCCCAGTCGTCGTCTTCCTCCTAATCTTGGTTCCTGTCCACTCCTTGGATTCCCGTGCACTATTGCCACTATTGTACTCTGATACTATCCTTCACACCAATCCACCCTAATTCCCTCCATTTACTGTAACGCAACCCTCCTTTTTTGGCTCCAGAATTTGTTCACATCAATACTGACTATCGATTTCCCTCAGTTTCTCCTATCACTTGATTTTCTCCTCCTATCAAGCTAGGGTTCATGCATACCCCGGTCGAAATCTCCCTCTATCACCCGGTTCCCCTTCACTCATCCAGAGTTTCTTGGTATTATCTATCTCTTATGAGATCTACCTTGGTGAAGCATTCCTTATACCTGCTTCACATTTCCATTCACCATCATTGAAACATGCTACTTTCTTCAAAAATCTATCTTACCGTGGCTTCCTAGAAATAGATGAGAGCGTATAAATGTTCCCTAAGTACAGATTCATCAAGCTCCTAATGAATCATGCATATGGTATTTTATCATCTGTAGCATCTCATACCATTTTTCTCTGCTCTATAGTTTCACATTTCACTATGTTCATACTAATTTTATAGGCTTTAATACAATATAGTGCTTCACAAATGGTGGGTTCTCATAAGTTTCTTGAAATTTTTTTAATTCTCTCCAAGATTTAGTTTTTCTAGCTACATATGGATTTTTCAAACATCAATACAATACATCTTCTATTTTGATTCACCAATTACTACTTATACTTCTTTTTCTTAGTCAATATTTCTTCATCTAAAATTCCTTCCATAGTTGATATATATTTCCTCCACTTCATCAACACATTCTCCATTTTAGGTATACCGAACTAATTTGATTTAGTACACATTTTTTGTAGTGTCAATCTTGTAGATTTACTATCATTATCATTGTTTTTTTAGAAATGTATTCGATTAAATGCATAGTGGACTCACTAACGTTGGGTATGTTAAATAATCATCCACTTAGGTATATAACTATACTTTTGATTGACTGTAATTTTTATTCAAATATTATAATTGAAAAATATGCATTTTTTGTGCTCATTTCCATTTTGTCTATAACTAAAACATACAATTCATTTATTTTTTTTTCAATTGGATATCAATTGAAATTATTTATATATTTCTTATACATACATGTTTGGAGATTTCTTATATAGAAGTGTTTTCTTATTGAAGCTTGCTTAAAAGGATTTCATATGTAATTGTTTCACTCATTCACAGTTTCAATTATAGGCTACTTCTTCATGGGTTCTCCTTGGTAGAGGTTTTTATGGAAATTCAATATATATAGGGATGTTCCAATCTTGAAATGATATCTTTAGAGAAGAAGGTATACATGTAACCCTTTCATTATGTTTATTTTTCTTTATGGTGTTTTGATAGTGAAATATATATTTATTATTTCAGGTTTTCTTTTATCAAAAATGTTCTATTCAATATGCCAATCTCCTTGACTCTTCAGATGACCAATACGCTGACATAGAGTGGTTCTCAGAAAAGAATTATCGGAAGAAAAAGAGTGGAAAAGTTGTCCTTTAGGATTATTTGGAGCTCAACAAGGATAACTTTCTTCTTGAAATGATTGGTGTGTGATCTGAAAGGTATATGAATATCAAGAGTTGACTGAATAATTTAGATGTTATATATGCTGTTTGTGATTTGTATATTTCCTTTTTCTAATTCATTAATTCTCTAATTCTTTAATGCTCTATCTTTAGGACTCTATCTTTTTGTTTCCTTACTATTCTTGAATAGGTTCCTTAGAAAAGAGATTCTCAATATAACTATTTTAGGGTCTTCTATGGAAACATGAAAAGGTTACATGGATGTAATATTCTGAAAAAATGCCTTCCTTTCTAGGTTTGGAATTGTAAAAAAAGCCATCTTTAAACATTATAATGTTTTTATTATTTTGGGTTTCAATATATGGAAAATCAAAGGAGATGGTTACAGCTTCCGCATGGGTTATGTTTGGAATTTTGATAGGTGTTTCCTCAACACTTTTCATTCTTCAAATGGTACATCCATCCTTTCTTTATCTTATTTATTTTACTTTATTTTCATTTTGATGAATTCTATTTTGCAGCAGATAAAATCTTTGTCACCTATAGATCATTAAACTCATCCTTTCTTGAAACACCCATAGGCTATTAACAAAAATTTAAACACCACCATATAGTTAATTCTCACAACTATAGATTACATTTATGAAACTTTTTTTCTTTATTATCTTCCATCAAGGATTGAATATCTGAATTATAATAATTTTTTAATATATCATTAGATATTGTAAATAAAATATATTTCACAATATATATTAACAATATCCAAAAATTCATGAGCATTGAGTTGATATGGCTTCCAACATATCCTAGAGGTGCAGAGAGGTTGGTGCTGGGGATTGATTCACCATGAAGGTGTCTTCTCTATTTATCCACACATTTTTAGTTTTCTGTTTATTAGGTGTGAGTTTTGATTATTGAAACATAATTATAATAGAACATGCTTTCTGTTTTTTGTTTGTCTTTTCAATTGAAAATATCATTGTAGTTTTTTATCAATAGTTGAAATGTTACATATTTTTGTATTAATAAAGTTATTATTTATAGATAACAGAACATGTGTCCTATTTTAGTTTGTTTAGTTGATCTACAAAAAATTTATTTTGTTTTGATTTTTTTATTTAAAACTGAAAATTCAACTATACCTATTGAATAGTAGTTAATTTTTTTAATAATGAAGTTGTTTTCATCTAGGATGACTGTTAAGGATATTCACATAGAGAACTTTAGTGTATCTGTGGGTGGTCGTGATCTTATTTGAGATGGTTCTATTACTCTTTCTAAACAACCTTCTTATTTCTCTTCAATTTTATGTTTACAAATCATCATAAACAAGAATATTTCAATGTTTTCATTAATTAAACGTGTTATCATTTGTATATATTATGTTTATCAGAGTATTTTATTCGTAACATAATGATATTATATGAATATCCATATAAACATCGAATGTTTTTATTAATTAAATGTGTTATCATTTGTATGCATTATGTTTATTAGGATTATTCGCTCCTTCCACGGATTTAGGTGCATAAACCAATGAATATTTAAATTATCATGATGATGATGGTGGTGGCGGTGATATGAGAGGGGGTGATAATGATGTTGGTGTTTCTATAGGAGATGATGAGGCTCATGATCATTCTGGTGGTACTGATATTGAGGTACATTTCAGATGTAAATTTTATTCTTGGTTTATACATTTAATTTTATCAAATAGTTCTTTTTATTATGATGATATTGATATTGAAATTTTATATTTTTTATATTGGAGATAGTTTGAATTCTTATGATATATATTGTATTGTGTTTGAGTTCAGTTTTATTTGGAAGGTGAGGTATTTTTCTCATACCTAGAGGATGTGAGTACTGCAATAAGGTGCAGCTATTATGGAAGCATTTGGTGATTATGTATAGCTGGGTTGGAGTCAATTTACATGGTTATTAACTGTGGCTGTAGGGTCTATTTTCCGTGGTTTTGAAAATGTTATTTGGGACTAAGATCCATGGTTTAACCATGGGTGTAGTTAACAATTACTATTATTATGATCATGGATTTATCATATAATTTCTATGGGATTAACCATGGTATTATACTCTAATTTCCATGGTTTACCCATGGCCATACATGTACTGCTTCTATATTTCAAAGCATTTCTATACATGGAATAATTCCATGGATTAAAAAACTGAAGTTGAAAACCCCTACTGCAACAGATCTGGTCATGGGGGGCTGGTAGGGTGAGGGGGGAGGGGTGTGTACAGGGGAGGGGGGGGGGGGGTGTAGGGGAGGGGGGTGCAGTGAGGGGAGGGTGTTTTTACAAGTATTCAGGGAGGGGGGTATGGTGCTGGGGAAGTGGGTAGTGGGGTGTACAAGGGAGGGGGTGTGTGCTAGGTGAAGGGGAAGTGGGGGTGTGCAGTGGGGAGGGGGGGCTATTCGGGATGGGTTGTATAGGGTTCATATAATCCAGATGTAGTTGGTTACCGCTCAAGAAATGAAATGCTTATAGGTTCTATGGTGTCAATGACCTCTAGATTTCACCATGGGTGATTGGGTATTCTAATGGTTATCAGCTTGTTTGGGGAAAATGAACATTAGGAAACATGGGAATTTTGTGCCATGATTTTTTGGTATATTCAATATTGTGGATATGATCAGAATAATGCCTTACCGGTTACCTTCTCCTCTATAACATTAGGTGATGAAAATTTTCTTTCATGTATCATAGCTCTTGAATTATGATCCAGATCATCCATATGTGGTTGAAAATGATGATAGTGAGTTGAAGGTGGACACACCATTTGAGTAATGTCTAGTTTATTTCATGGATTGGAGTAGGAAGGTGTTATGGGGGAAGACAATGCCCCTTGTTCAGGTGTTGTGTCATCATTGGAATATCGAGGTGGAGAACTTGGAATATGGGTTAGATATATGAGATCAGTAGTTGAAGTTGTTCATAGAGGAGCTCTAGAGACACTTATCTAGGATGAGAATCCATTAAAGGGAGTGTCCAGGGTGAGGGGGGAGGGGTGTGTGTGTGGGGGGGGTGTCTAGGAAGAGGGGGGGGGGGGTCTAGGAGGAGGTGTGCAGTGTACAATGGCAGGGGGGTGTGGGGGGTTGATGCATGGGGGGTTGCAGTGGGTGTGTAGGGGGTGGATGTAGGGGGTGTGCAGGGTGTAAGAGGTAGGGGGTTGCAGGAGGTAGGGGGGATAGTGCTGGGGAAGAGGGTGGGGGGGGGGGGGGTGGGGTGAAAGGGAGGGGGGGGGGGGTGCTGTGGGGGGGTGTGTAGGGTGAGGGGTGTGGGAAGTGGGAGGGGGTGTCTAGGAGGGGGTGTGAAGGGTACATGGGTAGGGGGGTTGCAGGGGGTAGATGCGGGGGGGGGGGGGGGTGTAGGGTACATGGGTAGGGGGTTGCAGTGGGTGTGTAGGGGGTGGATGTAGGGGGTGTGCAGGGTGTAGGAGGCAGTGGGGATGGTGCTGGGGAAGAGGGCGGCGGGGGGGGGGGGGTGTTGGGTAAGGGGGAATGGGGTGTGCAGTGGGGGGTGTGCAGGGTGAGGGGTGTGTGCAGTGGGAGGGGGTGTCCAAGAGGGGGGGTGTCCAGTCCAGAAGGGGGTGTGCAAGGTACAAGGGAATGGGGGCTGCAGTGGGTGATGTAGGGGGTGTGTAGGGTGCAAGAGGCATGGGGTTGCAGGGGGAAGGAGGCAGGGGGCTGGTGTTGGGGAAGAGGGAAGGGGGGTGTGCGGTGGGGGGGGGGAGGGGTGTAGTGGGGAGGGGGCAGTGGGGGGTGTGCAGGGTGAGGGGTGTGTGTAGTGGGAGGGGGGGGGGGGTCCATGAGTGAGGGGGTGTCCAGGAGGGAGGGGGGCGTGTAGGGTACATGGGAAGGGGGGTTGCAGTGGGTGTGCAGGGGGTTGATGCATGGGGTGTGAAGGGTGTAGGAGTAAGGGGGTTTCAGGGGTTGTGCAGGGGGTAGGGGCAGGGGACAGGGGGTGGAGGGAGTGTGTCGGGGGCACAAAGTGTGTAGTTGAGGGGGTGGATGGGTTGTGCTTGGGTGTGTAGGGGTTGTGCAGGTTTGTACAGGGGGAAGGTGTCTACTTTGATAATTATTAGGGATGTAACCTAGATAAGGGAAGAAAATTAGATCATTGATGCTCCATAAAACTTATAAAAACAATGACTCAATGACCACAGTTTGTAGCCTAACCTCATTAACAGTTTTGATTATATAATATGAGAGGAAACAGAAAGGCACAACAAGAAACATTCCTTAAGTGCATAACATACATAGATTCATATTTATTCTTATCACTTTTATGTCATTTGAACTTTCAATTAAGATATTTCATTATTTATTAGTATGTATTGTTAATTTTAAACATTATTGTATCTGTAGATATACACGTTGGCTGATTTTTTAGGCGGTGAACTCCTGGATTATTACCTATTATTCAAAAATAAAATTCCAGGTGAAGCAAGAGCTGTATTTTCTTGAACTATATTTAGTCTGATATTCAATTTTTTTTAGATCCATATGTCACAAATAATTATTAAAGTCTACACAGAATGTGTAAAAACACATATAAGTCACAAATGGACTCTTTTTGACTGCACATGTTATAATTTTTGCCTTTTTTAGGGATTGTATATAGCTAAGGCAGATAATGGGTATTTTTTTTTGTTTTCTTTTGCTTCTATAAGACTTTCTAGTTTGCTGCTCTTATATGGGGGGGGGGGTGCAAGGTGGGTCAGTAGGGAGGGCTGTCCAGGGAAGGTGCAAGGTAGGGGGTGCAAGGTGGGTTAGCAGGGGGCAGTCCAGGGGGGTTCCAGGAAAGGGGGGGGGTGTCTAAGTTGGGGTGCATGGTGGGTAAGCAAGGGGGGAGGGGCTGTCTAGGGGGTACAAGGCAAAGAGGGGGGGGGGGAAGGTGGGTGAGCAGGGGGGTGGGGCTGTCCAGGGGTTGCAAGGCAAGGAGGGGGGGGGGCAAGGTGGGTCATCATGGGGGGGGGGGGAAAGGTGGGTCAATAGGGGGGTGGGGATGTCCAGGGGGTGAAAGGTAAGGAGGGGGGGGGGGGGTTGTCCAGGGAGAGAGTGGAGGGGGGTTTTTTAGGGGGAAGGGAGGGGCTGTAGGGGGAGTGGTGGGAGGATACTGTAGGGGGGGGGTTGTGGGGGTGTTTTTTTTGTGAAATAGGAATGGTTTTAGCCACGGTTATAAATCGTGGATAAATCCCTATAACCAAAGTTCAAAACCGTTGCTATATCCCTATATCCATGGTTTTAAACCGTGGCTAAAGCCCTATAGCCATAGTTTTGAATCATGGATATAGTCCCTGTGTGGCTTAATGTTCTTCCATGGTTTCAAACCATGGATATAGGTCTTTCCCTATAGCCACGCTAATTCTAGACATGATTCATGGAACCATGGCTATAACCTATAGCCACAGTTTTTGGGCTTATATCCACTATTTCAAACCGTGGCTAGAGTCTAAATTTCTTGTAGTGAAAACCAGCCTTTAACAACACCATAAATGATCTTTATTATAACTAGACAAGCATTGACTACATGAGAGATATTAAAATCCCCAGTATTTTATCAGTGATGAAAAAGAACTGATAAATGGGTCCTTTATCAATGCTAAAGAAAGAGATGATAAATGAGACCTTTATCATTTCTTTTAAAAGCTCAGATAAATGAACCATTTATCATCATTTTTTGAGCACTGATAAAATGGACCTTTATCAGTGTTTCTATGAGCACTGATAAAGTAGAACTTTATTAGTGCTTTTAAAAGCACTAATAAATGTGGCCTCTATAAGTGATTTTAAATGCACTGATAAAGGGTCACACTGCATTGTGCTACAACAACACTCTGCAGCACCACTGTAGTGTGATGTTAAAGCACACCGCAGCACCAGAAACACACCATATATCAACAAAACAAGTTCTAATACATGATTTAAATGAGATAAATTTACAACATAAAAAGAAGAACAAATCACTATATCATATAAGTTTCAAATAGTTATTCATACAATTATATATGTAAAAATTATTACACACATTCAAAAACATCAATGTTCCTTTTTCTTTTAATCCTGACTTGACTCATTATATTTTCGAAAAAAGAACCCCTGCTCGTGAAAAATAATGAGCACATTTGATCAGTTTGACATGAAACAAATTACTACACATCAAAAATGACTTATGAATCATTATCTTAAATTATCAAGAAAATACGAGCACATTTGATTAGTTTTTAGTGAGTGAAACTTTTTGAACTAAAATGTTGATTTTAAACTAATAACATACACTTTGAGTCATACTGGGCACATCATGTATTAGATTAATGTGTGGATGATTTCTGCACATAAAAAATGACTTATGGATCATTTTCATAAAGTATAAAAACAATAAAAATGAATTTTCTTAGTTTTTAGTAGGAAAGTTGTCTATCTTACTAAAATTGATGACAATTTTAAATAAAATGATGCACTTCGAGTCATATCGGTTAGACCGTGTGCCATATTTTGGTGAGGCTAATTCTTACATGTCCCAAATGACTTATTTATTGTTTTCCTAAAGTATAAAAACAATATGAATGTCTTTTCTCAGTTTTGAGTAGGTCACTTATCTTTTTTACTAAAATGTCATTTTAAAATTAAAACATGCACTTTGACTCATACCTATCATATTGTGTATCATATTGAGGTGAGACTGATTCCTAAAAATCAAAAATGACTTATGGATAATTTTAATGAAATATTTAGATAATTTTAATGGGTTTTATCAGTTTTGAGTAGGTATATTGGCCTTTTTACTAAAATTGATGTCAATTTTAAATAAAAACATGCACTTGGAGTTATATCGGTCACAACAAGCGTCAGATTGAGGTGCAGATGATTCATGCATATCTCAAATCACTTATGGATCTTTTTTGTAAAGTATCAAATCAATTTGAATGTGTTTTTTTGGTTTGGAGTAGGACAATTTTTTTACGTTGATGTCAATTTTAAATAAAGATGCATTTAGAGTCATACCAGTCATACTGTGCATCAGATTGAGGTGAGGCTTATTCCTACATGTTCCAAATCACTTTTGTATTTTTTCCAAAAGTATCAAAAAAATATGAATGTGTTTTATTAGTTTTGAGTACGTCACTTTTCTTTTTACTAAAATTTAATTTTAAACTCGAAGCATGCACTTTGACTCATATGGATCACATTGTGTATCAGTTTGTTTTGAGACTGATTCCTACATGCCATAAATTATTTATGAATATATGTCCTAAATTATCAATAAAATATGAGTGTATTTTCTTGGTTTTCTATGAGTGAGATTTTTAAAATCAAATGTCTATTTTAAACTAATAACGAAAACAATGTGTCAGTTGTCTTTTTTACTAAAATTAATTTCAATTTAAAATAGAAAGAAATACTTGGAGTCATACCAGTCACATTGTGTGTTGTATTGAGATGTGGCATATTTCTATATGTCCCAAAGTCTCAAAATAATCCTAACTATCAATGTTATTATGATCTCCATTGACTTTCTTTATCGAACTGCCAACACTACATGAGAAGCTTTGAACAAACCACATCAACTCAAAAAAGAGTCCACTTATATAAGAAAATAATTATTATGAGTAATACAAAAAAGAAATAAATTAAAAAAAAGTGAAATAATACATTAATTCTATGTAAAATGATTTTACTGCACAAATATCAAGATTAACTATGTGATTGAACAATGAAGGGAACTTAAAGGGAAGTGATAAATGTCAACACTATAGGGGTGAAATGTTTTGAGGGAGAAGAAGTCTATGGATGTTTTTGTATAGAAAGGGATGAAAGATGGGAAAATCACCCCAAATAGAACAAAATAATCCACCTTTATAAGAAAAGAATTATTATGTGGGTAATACTAAAAATAAATAAATTAAACATAAATATGAATTGATAGATTAATTATATGAACAATTATTTTATTATAAAAACATCAATATTACCTCAATGATTGAGAAGAGGGCAGTCATTGATCTTCTTAAAAAGGTAGTGGAGGTAATTTGAAAGAAAATAATAAATGAACCAATATAGGGGTGAAATGGTTTTAAGGGAGAAGAAGCATGAAATTTGGATAGATTACCCCAAATAAAAAAAGATTCCACCTGTATAAGAAAAAATTATTATGTTAATAATACTAAAAATAAATAAATTAAACATAAATATAAAACATACATTAATTCTATGAATAATGATTTTAAAGTTCAAACATCAAGATTACCTATGTGATTGAGAAGAGGTGGTACCATTTCTCTTCCTATAAAGGTAGTGGAGATTATTTGAAATAAAGTGATAAATTCACCACTGTAGGGGTGAAAAGGTTTTAAGGGAGAAGAAGCATGAAAGTTAGATAGAGTATCCCAACTAGAAAAAAAGAATCCACCTATATAAGAAAAAAATTATTATGTGAGTAATACTAAAAATAAATAAATTAAATATAAATATGAAATAATACATTAATTCTATAGACAATAATTTTACTATTCAAACATCAAGATTACCTCTATAATTGTGCATAGAAAGCATCATTTTTCTTCCTAAAAATGAATGATAGATGTACAAAAATCTTCTAAAATAAATAAACACTACAAGGAATAATGAAAATTAAATCAAAGTTTTATTATATATTTTTTTGTTAAAATATAGAAATTATATTGTAATATTACCATCACATATTTCCAAAGGGTTTCTTTGGTCAGAATATAAGCTAATAACAAAACTAAGGATTCTTTGTGCAATTCATTACAGTTTAAAAGACTATATGGATTTCAGGAAACCACAAGAAAATTAATGATATTGATATCTATTTTTCTCCATTGATGAAGGGAACCAAAAAAAGGATTGGTTGTGCATCACTAAAAAAGTTAATAAAAAAACTAAGGATTCTCTGTGTACTTCACTACTGTTAGTTAACTACTTACTAGCATAAGATCTGAACTAAGCTTCATATCCATCATCCCTTTAATGCTCTCATCCCATACATGATCACTCCAATATCTATTATATCACCATTTAGTATTCACTTTTCCTTCTCTTCATCACAATTTTATTCATTATTTAAATAAGTGGGAATATCATTCCATCATAGTATTTCTTGATTATCATGTTTCTTCTTCAATCATATGTGTTTTCCACAAAACCTTTACCCAATGAATTATCTTATTTTATAAAATTTTCTCTCTATGTTCAAGAATCTAATTAGTTTGTTTATATATATGCATGGTATGAGAGAATCATGGGGACGCTGTGAAGGAATTTTAAGTCAAACTATGTGCTAAGTGGTAGTTAACCAACAATAGTGAAGTGCACATAGAATCTTTAATGTTTTTATTATATTTTTGAGTGATGCATAAACAATACTTGTTTTGGATCTATTGATCAATGGATCAAAATAGACATCAATATTCTTCTAAATCTTCTGGATTAATTTTTCTTGAATAACGCCAATGTAAACATGGGTAAAGGTTTTTAGAAGGGTCATATGCATGCTCTCTTTCAAACTTGATGAACTCTTTAACTCCATCTTCATATTCATTTTTCAAATGATTAGTGTGCATCCATTTTTGGTTCATATCCATACTATTGGGTTAATAAAATATTAATTTTATAAAAAATATAAACAAATACACATAAGATATTCATGATCAAAAGTGAAAGTTATAGTTAATTATAATAAGGGAGTATCAACAGTTGATTATTTAAAATAATTTCTGTACGTTGAAGAAAATGGGTAATTGAATTTATGAAAATATTTACTCCACAAAAAATATTTCTTAAATCCCATAAGAAAATGAAAATATAATATAGGAAATTAAGTATTAATACAAAAGTAAAATATGATAAACACAAATAATAAACTCTCATTTAATCAAATAAAATATATAAAAATGTTTTGGAACAAGTGATGTAGAAAAATAAGGAATTATTAAATTTAAAATTAATGATATATCAGTATTTGAAAAATCACAAGACTCTTGGGATGTTATATCACCACATCGACCCATCCTAAAGAAAATTCAAGGTACTCCAATTGGATGCAAAATTATTATTTAACATTGGAATTCATGAATAGAAATTACATCAAACAAACATATAGTTTTCCCATTTTTTAAAATGAGAATAATGTTTGTAATTTTAAAAAGGTGATCCAAGAATTGAAATAAGAACTAAGAGATTGATATTGAAGGTTAGATTAATTATTAAGGAAAATTTAATTTAAAAAATGAAGAATTGATCATAATCAATACATAAAAAATAATTTTATGGATGGACTGAAAGTGTTTATTAATATAGATGACATAATATATAGAGGTTCAAGATATAAATGATGATAATAATTTTATACATTAACAATGGATAATATTTAAATATTGATGATTAGTGAGTTGACATTTTCTTACGTTTATAGTCATTTCATGGAATTCATGGGATATTTATTTCCCAATGCATGTATGTGAGGGAAGTGTTTTATAGATTTCAAAAGGTAGATTGAAAACCCATGTTGACACCCACTAATAATTGAATATAATTTTCAAATGTTATGGGTGGAATTCCAATCTATATCATGATAGTGCCCAAGGGACATTATTGATCCCCATCTAACTTGAAACAAGCATCGATGAATGAAAAAAAACACAGTAGGAATAATTTATGCCAAAAAAGAAATAAAACTAATAGAAATAAAATTTAAATAAAAATTTACATGATGAATCCATACAATATATTATCACACCAACCTAGATAAGTTGAAAAAATAAGATATAAAGTAGTAT
The DNA here is from genome assembly GCA_963277665.1 of Viscum album. Lineage (NCBI taxonomy): Eukaryota > Viridiplantae > Streptophyta > Magnoliopsida > Santalales > Viscaceae > Viscum > Viscum album. The sequence goes on from OY728120.1 coordinate 2,089,410,800, forward strand.
AATAAAAATGAAATCCCTTAACCTACATTCAACTCCCTCACACACAAAATACCTATTTTCTAATTCTAAAATTTCACATGTATGGAATAAATTTATGAAATAAATAATGAAAAATATGTATGATAATTTTGGGAAATCAATTTGGGAAATGTAAAAAATAAAATAAAACAACTAACTGAACTCCACATGACTCTATGTGACACCATCTAGTTGATAAAAAATAAACTCTCCAAGAGTGATCAAGAGCTAAATCAAAATGGGAAACTAAAAAAATCAGAAGGTATACCCTGCTAGTATATAATCACTAGACCACAAATAATGACATTTTTGGGGAATAAATCAAAAACAAAACAAAAAATACACAAATAAAATCGGAAGGACTACCTCGGTAGGTTAAAGAAAATCCCAGACCCTCTTTGGAAACCCCAATTGAAATCAAACACCAGATGTCAGACAAGATGTTCAAGAAACTGGAGGAAGTCGAGTGCTGTGATTCGAGCTTTGATTCATAAAGGAGGAGCACCGAGAATGGGTGGATTTCACAGAATTTTTTGATATCATGACGAGTTTGCAAATGGTTTGGGTTTTTTAATTATATCGAGACACTTTTATCAGCGCTTATAGAAAGCACTGATAAAACCAATATTTACCAGCACTAAACCTATAGAGATGATAAATTTTCATTTTATTAGTGGTTTGTTTAGCACTGATAAAGCCTCATTTTTATTAGTGCAAGAAAAGTGCTGATAAAGATTATTTTATCAGCACTTATTTCTTATGCGCTATTAAATGATTTATAATTATAATTATAAATAAAAATTGTAAATATTTATATATAATTAATAAATATATATAAATATAAATATAGTAAATATATTTATTATAATTTTATAATTATTTATTTATAATTATAGAAATATTTTTGAAAAATAATATTTATTTCATTATATATATTCATATAATTATATATATATATAATAAATAAATATAAATATATATAGTAAATATATTCATTATTTAATTAAATTTATTATAAATTTAATGGTTATTTAAATATATATAATTATTTATTTATAATTATATAAATACTTTTAGGAAAATATTTATTTATTTATAAATATAAATATATAATTGTATAAATATAGTAAATCAACATTTATAAATATATTTTTTTATATTTTTTTTCTAAAAATATATTTTTAACATTATTAATGAATATCTAATTTTAAGTGCATGTATATATGTTAAAAATGAGTGAAATTGAATAAATTAAGAATAAATACAATTTAACAATATTGAAAAAATTGATAAGTTTTATGTGTGATCATTGTATCAAAAAATGTATCAATTATGTATACGTGAAATCAATGTAACACATATTTGATCTATGTTAAATTGATAAATCAAACGACATTAAATTATATGTCGAGTACTATTTAATTAGCCAATATTTTTAATTCCTATTAATTTTTAATTATAAACCATTATTCAATAAATATATGACTATTTAATGTAAAGTGCATAAATAATTTTTAATATATAAATCATATTTATATACATTAATATATATATATATTTAATATATAAAATTTATTAACATTAATTATCATAACTATCTAATTAATAAAATATTTAATATTTAATAATGTATAATCAATTTATTCATTTTTATCAATAATTATTCAATTAATAAAATTTGCAATATTTTTTGAATAAACTATTTTTTTTTATTTATTTAGTTATTTTATTTTATTTATTTGGTCCTTTATTAGTGCTAAAAAAGCACTAATGAAATAAATATTTATCTGTGATAAAAATAAGCCACTGATAAATGGTACATTTTATTAGCGTTAAAAATAAAACACTGATAAATATTACCCTTCACTCGTGCTAAAAATGAAGCGTTGATAAAGGAACCCTTTATCAGTGCTAAAAAATAAAGTGCTGATAAAGGTACCCTTTATCAACATAAAAAATGCTCTGATAAAAGGTTAAATTTATTAGCGCTTTTCTCAGTGTTGATAAAAATTCCATTTATTAGTATTTTTTGTAGTACTGATAAATACCAGCACTATTAAAGGCTAGTTTTTTAGTAGTGAGATATATTTATTTTTAACTCCATCATAATGGTTTGTAAAGAAAATGTGATTTATCATAAGAATATCCCCAGGAGTGTAAAACCTAGTGTTCAGTAAGGCCTTTTTCCTAAAACACGTGATGATCGATTAAAGCACAATGTTCCATTTTCAAAGTTATTACCCCTAGGTATATCTATTCCCGAACCATGTCCACTTTTAGTTTCCATAAATGGATTTATTTTCTAATGAAAACACACAATATCATCCTTACCTAAATATTAGGATTTTATTCTATACATATCCTCAAATTATATCATAGGGTTATGTTCTCTAATATTTATTTTCCTAAATATGGTTCCCAAGGTTTCTACTAAACTTTATCTAATACCAACTATAGAGACCCTAACCCCAGAAGCCCAGAGATGGTGCCTACTTTATTAAATTGTCATCAAATATAAGAAACTGTATACTGAAGGGCCAAGTAGTTTAGTATCCGTTAACTATATACATATTTTACATTCTTATTAAAATTAAAAACATTAAATACAAAAATAATTTTCTTTGAGAACCCCATTATTCCTTATTGCGTATCCCTGCATATCAATCACAATACACTTACTGGTATCCTGGGGAAAATAAAACATAAGATATGGGTGTGATCAGATGGTCAGTAAGGGTAAAATTATAGTGGAATCTATGAATAAAAATTTCATAATTAATATGTAAAGGTAAATAACTGAAACACATTACATTGAATAAAACACATGATCACAATATGGTAGGAATAAATGATTATCAAATAATTCCATATAAATAATCACATGGTCTTGAAAACATAACCATTTATATTTTAAATAATCAAAAAATAACAAGGAATATCAATAACTAAATTCATAATGATTAAATGAACAATGATAGACATCTAAAACATACCATCGAGGCCCTATGACAAGACCTCTAAATAAATTGGTAAGGCCTTGACCAAAAACCAGTCTAGTTTGTCTGATGAGACTTACCGATGTATCGAGGGGATATAGTGAGTCTCGCCTATCACATACTAAGTCCAATTCATTCCTAACATAAAAGGGGTGAATCAAAATCAACATAAAAATTTGTATTAAAAAACTATAATATAAAATGTTAATACTTTACCCAATCAATAAACATAGTCATAAACTATCTAGAGTAATATGGTGAATGGTAATAAAATCATACATCCTTAGACCAACTAATCGTAAACCATCCAAATAAAAAATAAGTATGATATTAATACAACATATCCCTATTTTATTATAAGAACAATAAATGGTTTATTTCATTGATGAATATACATACCAAAGAAATGTCATTAATTTTTTTTGATAAAAACAAGCTTTTCACTTTGAAAATATATTTTTTAAAAAAGTCAAAAAAATATTTTTAAAATAATTTTACTTGAAAATAACCATTGAAAACATGTAAAATTAGATTTTAAACATTTATTGTTCATGATGGTGGAAAATTGAATCCATGTAGTACATGTTAAAATAAAGACTCCTTTCACATTTTCAGTAAAAGAAAAATGGGGCTTATTTTGAAAACGACACAAATATTCATTTAATAAAACTTTTAAAAAATATAAATTGGTAAAATTTTATTTAATAATTCATTTTTAAAAGGGTAAAAACATTTTTTAAAATATTTTTAGAAAACATACATTTTGATGAAAAATGGTTTTCAATCTAAGAGGGAAATAAAGTTGGATTTTATTAAAAACATTTTCTCAATAATTTTTATGTATATTAGAGTGTAATAATGGTAAAATTACATAAAAATATCCATGAATAATCATATTTTAATAAAATAGATTTATTCTAAAATATAAATATCAAATAATTCCACAATGATATACTTAAATAAAATTATTCCCAAATAATGATGAGATTGTGAAATAAACCATTACCACTTTGGTAACTTTTTAATCATAATCCCCATGAAAGAAATAAATTCAAATAAAACATTAAGTAATATAAAGGGAAATACACTCATGATATAAAATATAAAAATGGGTATCATATACCATACACAAAGGAATAAATGGTGAAATGGTGTATGTCTCATGGAAGTAAAAGTGAGAATTAGGAAACCCTAACCTCAGGTTTAACTTCTTTCGTATGTGTCAGAAACTTCTTTATAATAAATATATATTTATTATAAATCAAATAAATAACCATGAAAATATTTTTACCAATATATATTATTTAATTATAGTCTTCTATGACCTCTTTATTTACAATTCATTGTTAAAATCAATATTCTGGTGACAATTGCTTCATTTTCCATTTATGTTTCAGTTCAGTAATTTCAGTCCTTTTAATTTTATCTAGGATAAATCATCTCAATAATGTTAAAAATGATATAAATATCATATATTTTCATTATATATGTATTTATATTAATCTATAAAAGTTTGATATAGAAAATGGATGACACTGTTCTTGGAGATGATAGGTCATACGTACGCATGAACGTTTTTTCCATTTTTCTCAAATGATAGAACGAAATGAAAATAAATATTATTTAACCTTTTAAAAATAATTATATATATATATATATATTTTATATTAACATAATATATCTTTATTACCATCAATGTAAAAATAAACTTAAAAACATTTCACATCGCTGCATGGATGCGGTAGTCCACTCGTACGCATGAGCAATGTTATTATTTTCCAAAAGATTAAAAGGTAAAAGTTATATGTGATATTATTTTTAAATAAGTATTTTTAGGTCATAAATATAAAATATATTCTTTAATTTAAACCTTACTAGATTCTATGTAAATCATAAGTGAAAAATGTATCATATAGCTTTGTGAGGCGATAGTCTACCGTACACACGAGCGGCGTTATCGTAACCATCATGGAATGGAAGTTAAGAAGGATTATGTAATATTATAATTAAATAAGTATAATAATTTTATAAATATAATATAAATAAGTTAAATACATCATTATATCTAGCTGTGAAATGTGGTGATGGAAATAGATCTATATCAGTTTATGAGGTGGTAGTTTTCCGTACACATGATCAGTGTTTTCGTTTCCTATTTGATTGAGGTGGAGATGGATAAATATTATTACATCAAAATAATAACATATAATAATATGAAATATAATTTTTTTACTATATTGTATGTTTTAATATATAATTTAATGTGGAAAAATAAGAAATAAAATGTAAGAGATTTGCTAAGATGATTTCCTTTTCTAAAGGAAACCTCCTTTGGATCTCCTCTTAAGGACCCTAGGGATGGTATTTTGGAAGGAAAAAAGATCTATAATATGTATAAGTATGTTTTGGAGAGAATGTTTTAATTTTCGGTTGAGAAAAAAATTCTTTAGGGGTGTGAATTAGTTAGGGGAGGGAGTACTATTTTATAAGTGGGGAAAGGGAACTCTCTTGAAAATTACTTTGAAATTTCCCAAAAGAATACAAAATTATAAAGTCATAATCATGAAAAAAGTTTAAAAATAACCTTATATATTAATCTGATATAGAATAAGGTGGAAATATTTCCATCCAATAATATTTTTACAAGTTGGTAGGTTATTTTAACCCTTATATTCTTAGTTTAACCCCACGGTAAACCCATTTTTTCCTTAACCAAAATATTTAATTTTTACTATTTTAACTACTAATTTTAGTAAAAAATTAAGTTTAACTTATTATATAATATAAATTATGATTATTCCAAAAATTTAATCCATTTACCAAATTCAATTTAAATAAGTGGTGGGTTTACATTTAAAATTATACATACATACGCAAAGAAAAATTGGGTTTTCAAAAAATAATTCTTATAAGTGTATAGGGTTTTAATATAAAAACTCAATATGAAATTGATTTTAATTAGATATATTTGATAAATTGTAATATAATTGATCTAATTTTACTTTAAAACCAATTTAAAATACTATTTAACTTTGTAATTAATTTAAATGAAAAGAAAATTTTCAGTAAAAAACAATATTTTTCAGCGTTCATCAAAAAATGAAACATTTAAGAAAAATCTTAAAAATATACCACAATATATTTTTTATATTATAATTTAAAAAATTAATTTTATTTCTACAAATATGTTTCATAAAATTGGTAAAAATTAATTATAATTTATGCGCACAAAGCGCGATTAATTACCTTTTAGAAAAATATAGTTTTTTAGAAAACATTTATTTTTCTTTCAAATGATTATTATTTTATTTATAATCAATAAATGGCCATTAAATTTATTTTATACATGTTTAAAACATAAAATTTTCATAATTTATTTATTACTATTCATTCCTACCAACTTAATAGCTATGTTATAATGTTCATGTTTAAATAATAATATTTTAACAGAGTATCTTATTTTGTTCAAACCCATTGTTTCCCGAATTACATGCTATCAAAGAGATTGAATTTATTTAAAAATAAATTTATCATAAAGTATCAGGATGTTATATTTTCTTGTAATCTTAGTGATGTGTGTCATACATTCTATCAAACATGATGTTCCTATTTTAAAAATCTCAGGGTGTTACAAAATTCAAGGGCTTGGTAAATATATCTACAAGCTAATGTTTGGTACCAATGAATTCAAGAGTTATATCACTATTTTAAAAGTGGTATCTCAAAAAGTGATATATTATATAAATATTTTTCATAAATTAATGAGATAAAGTATTTTTAAAATTTTTATATCACATGTATTATCACAATTTATAGAAACTTGTCAGAATTGATATCCATAGTCCAATAATGTGTGTTTTATCCCAAAAACCTATGTATATAAACTAACTATATCTATGTACTTAGATTCAGTATTAGATAATTTAATAGAATTATATTTCCTACTATATAAAAAACTAAAGACTTTCCCAATGGATGACATGTTCTAGAGGTGCTCTTATCTAACTTAGAACCACCAAAGAAAAATCTTAATGACTAAATAATTAAAATTAATTTATTTTAGGGTAAAAAAATCCAAAAATGTTGTATTATTTATGTTTTTAAAAATATTGTTAACAAAATTTGAATGATATTACTTAGGGGTTTCTTGGAAATGTGCATGCATGCACATACTGAACATAATATCAAGTTGAATAATATTTAATTATAATAGACCTCCAATAATACCTATATAAGTATTTTGATCTAATTAATTTCTAGGTCCATCAATATTAGGATAATAAATACTTATGGGACTATCACTAGTTTTGGAGTTATCCAATCCAAAATATTTTAAAATTTCCTTTTGGTATTTTCTTCAATTTTAAATAATTCCTTCTTTATTTTGAGAAATATTATTTCTAAGAAACTATTTTAACTCTCCAATTAAACTCATTTAAAATTCATTTTGAATTATTTTAGGAAATTCAACCCATAATATTTTTTTGGATGATCTAAAAATAATATCATCAACATAAGGTTAATATCATCAACATATAAGGAAATTCAACACATAAGGTTTTTTTGGATGATCTAAAATTAATATCATCAACATATATTTGGACTACTAATAAATCCTTTGAAATTATTTTTATAAATAAAGTAGGGTTAAAAACACATTTTTTAAAACCATTTAAAATAAGAAAATTATTTGGCCTATCATACCAAGATCTATGAACTTGTTTTAAACCATACAAATATTCTATTAATTTAAAAGCATTATTTAGAAAATGAGTGTTTTAAAATATAGATGGATTGTCAACAAATACATCCTCAATACTATATCCATTTAGTAATGCACTCTTTAAATACATTTTATATAATTTTAAATTAATATGTCGAACACATTAAATCAATATTCTAATGGCCTAAAGTATAGCTAATGATAAATTTTTTTCTAGATAATAAATACCATCTTATTGAATATATCCTTGTACAACAAATATGGTTTTGTTTTTAATGATTATTTGAGACTCAGAAAACATGTTTCTATACAACCACTAAGTTCAAATAGTTAGTTAGTCCTTAATCTTATCTACTAATTCCTATATTTTATTCCTTTAAAACTCATTAAATTCTTCATTCATTGTTATTACCTAATGTACATAATTGGTTGAATCATTGATGTTCTTAGGTTAGTGCTATGAAAAGAAATATTTTTGTTTATCCTGATTTCTTAGTGAGGCTCTAGTTTGAGTTCCTACATATATATCACCAACAATAACATCAAAAGGGGTATTTAATGGTTCTAATTATTATAGGTATTGAGGTAATTCTTACTTCATTTTCTTATTAAAATTTAGGAATAGATTCTTAATCTATTCCATTTCATTTATCAGGTAAATTAGTAGAAATTTCATAAAATTTAGTAGTATTATTGATATTCAGAATTGATATATCATCCTCAACATTTTATCTAGTGGGTTTGGGTTCATGTGGATATATCTCATCAAAAGTGTAATTAAATTTTTTTTCCACAACATTTGGTTTCTGTTTAAATACCATAAGCTTTAATAGTGTCTTAATAACCATGTAAAATTATTTCATTTCTTTTGGCTATTTTTTTCTAGATTATCTTTTGTGTTAAGAATATGAAATTTTCAACAAAAAACAAAAAAGTAATTTACTTTGGGATTTATACCATTCCATAATTTATATAGATTCATTTTTCAAGACAGGTCTTATAAGAACTCTATTAATTTTCTTGAAAGTTGTGAGAACAGATTCATCCCATGAATAGATAGGAGTTTCATATTCACTAAAAATTGTTCTTGTGATATATTGAAGAATTATATTTCTCTATTAAAAACCCATTTTGTTAAGGTGTTTTAGGCGTAGAGAAATTATGAGTATAGTCAATTTGGGAAAAAAGAGATTCAAATTATTTATTATCAAAATCTCATCCATGATGACTTCTCAAGGTATTTATGCTTAGTCCAATGAGGTTTTCGGTAGATTTAGTATACTTAGAAAATAATGAAGTAGATTCAATTTTATGAGTAAGTAAAAACACCCTTGTATATCTTGAATAATCATATACTATAACATAATAATAATAATAATGTTTTCCTACTAAACTAGAAACTCTAGTTGGTCTAAATAAATCTATATGAACTAATTCTATTGGTTGAGAGGTAGATACCACTTTCTTTGGTTTAAAATATATATTTTTGTCATGTTCCATTTTTATAGAGACTATGTTGTTTTTATTTGGGAAATTATTTCTTAGGTATATATTTGACTAAACCATTATTAGTTAGCTTTCTAAGCGAATATGTATTTCTATATCCTAGTCACCTATTCCAATGATAAGATTATCTAAGATAAGAACTCAAATAAGTAACAATTTGAGAAAATATTGAATCTTAATTAATAGTATAAACATTTTCATTTCTGAAAGAATTAAATACCAAAAAATTATTAGAATAAAAAATTATACAAGAATTGTTCTCAAATTTCACATTAAAACCATCATCACATAATTGAGAAATCCTAAGAAGACTAAATTTTAAGCTATCAATAAATAAAAATTTATAAATAATGATAGATTGAGAGTTACCAATTTGTCCAAGTACAATAATTTTTCCTCTTGTAGTGTCACTAAATGTAAAATTCCCACCATTAACATTTATAAGGTTTTTAAATACTGAATACATTAAAATCATATGTCTAGAATATCCACTATTCTGATACCAAATATTATTACTATATCTCTTTATTAATTTCTTATGCAATCATTTAGTTACACATTTATTTTGCTTCCCAGATTTGAATAGATATATACATGCTATTAATCAAAGATTTTGGAATCCAAATTTATTTTAGAGGCTTATTATAAATATTTTTAATATATTTAGATATAAATTCTTTTTTAGGTCCAAAATTATTAGATTGATTTCCAAAAATGATATAATTCTTAGAAACTAATTTTTTTTTGGAACTAGGAATAAAATAGTATTTGTATAGTTTATTTTTATATCTTGGTTGATAAAAAAACTAGCCCTCAGTTTAGGTGTATCCAAATTCCCAGGAAATTTCAATGTTTTTTTCTTTGAGAAAAATAATCAATGTCCCTTTTTTAACTATTCATTTACTATTTTCAAATCAGTGTTATCTTTTAATTCATTAGAATTATTTTATTTTTCAATTATAACATCATATTTTTCTATAGCACACAACACATGATCTTTTTTCATATTTTTTTATTTGTCTTCTAATTCATTCATGGTATATTCATACATAAAAAATCATTCTTATAAATTTTCTTTGGACATTTCAAAATCATTAGGAATATGAGATGAAATAGAAGGCACCTTAGAGTAAGTATCCATAAATCATATATTATCATTTCCATTCATATCTTATTTACTTGAATATGAGTCACTGGACCCACCTAAGATGAATTATAAGTATCTTTTATTAATCTTTTTTGTCTTTTATCCTAATATGAATATTTTTTTATTTGAGATTTTCATAGTTAGAATTTATGTGTCCTTTTATTTTGGATTTATAATAGGTGATCTCATTAGATAATTCATCCTTTTTATAATATTCATTTCAATTTCCTCTCTTGTCATATTTTCATTTATACTTATACTTTCTAAAAAATTTCTCCCTTTTGTAGAACTTAGTAAACCTTCTAGCTAAATGTTCCATTTTTCATCACTTTCAGTATAAACTTCACTTCAACTTGTATTATTATCTTTAACAGCTTCTTTTTCTTTTGAATATGATACTTCAAATGAAAAATATTTTCATTTTGGTTCATATTTATCATTGTTTACCTTTATCTATTCTTCATAAATAGTCATCTTTCCAATTTATTATTTTTTGGTAATTTACTGATTTCACATGATTCGTGAATAAAAACTACATGACCTCCCTATCAATCTGGTAGACTTCTCAGGATCCTCGTTACTTGATATTTTTTATCCAACATCTATCCAAGTGTAATTATAGCATCAATGATCTCATTGAACCTATGATACATGTCCAAAATAGATTTTTCATGTTTCATTATGAAAGTATCATATTTAATAGTATATGTTTTAAGCCTCATTTATTTATAATTAAATGTGTCTTCATGAGACACAAATATTATATCCCATATATTCTATTTAGTTTAAAATAAAGATATTATATATAATTTATCTTCTCCTAATTCATAGAATAAAGTGTTCAAAGATTTTAATCTTAAATCATAATCAACTTTAAGAGTAGAATGCCATTATTTTATAATAGTTTATAGTTTCTCATATTCATCTTCAATAGATCCCAAAATATCAAAAACCATACACTCAAGATAGATTCTAATTTTGATTTTCCATTGATAATAATATTTTCCATTAATATAGGTAGTCATATTGGTTTCATAACATTTAGGCTAACCATCCATAATAGTATATTAGAAAACAAATCTTGCTAAAAAACTGATCAAGTTTAAATGTAACCATAGAGAAATAAATCCGATGATACCAAATATTGATTGGAGTGGAAAAATCAAGAGGGGGGGGTGAATTGTGATTCCAATTAAAATTTATGTTAAAAATTATTTTAAAACTAAATCCCCACAATTTATAAAATAAAACCAAGTTAACTAAAACCATAGTAATAAATAATTTTTTTTTTTAGAAAAATCTTATAAGTTCAATCAAAATTCTATTAAAATATATTTAAAACTCTTTTAGCTTTTGAAAAAGATTTAATAATATCACACATGTTATATCAAAAAAAATTATGCTTAACTATCAAATTAATATTTTGTTGTATAATTTATAATACTAAAACAAATTCTTTTTAAAATAAAGTAAAAGAAAAAAAGAAAAATATAGAGAAAAATAATACAAGAAGCTCAATATCAATATGATACCTAATCCTCTAATCCTAAAAATTATCCATTTCTTGGATTTTTATTATAAATAAACCAATCCATTGAATGGGTTGGGTTTCATAGAAAATAGAGTTTAAGGATGTTGAGGATATACAAAGCCTCTTATATAGTTCTACATAGGAGATATAAAAGGGTAAAACATAATATAGGTATTCCAGGATACATATAATATTCCATAGGTATTCAAGGGGTAGATGATAATAAATGAGAGAGTGCGTGTCTATCACTATCCAGTTCAATGTAGGAGCCGGTGCTTCAAAAGTATACACCATAAAGAACCCACGAAGTTCAAAAAGTAATAAAAATGAGTAAGATATGGAAAAGAATTTGATGCAAAATAGAATATAATTATATTGTTCTATAGGTAGTTCTTCTCTTTTTGTTCTCATATTTTTATTCGTAATTGATTCGTGAAGATGTTCAGGCGTTCTATGTTGTGTCGTTGGAGATCATCCAAGAATATTTTTGTAAACATTCAAAAAAGTACTGGTTTATATTTTTTATTCATGAAGAATTCTAATATATCTATCATGAACATCTATCATCTCCATCATATATATTTTTCTATCTTAGAGAATCTTCTTAAAAATATGCTTTCTATAGAAATAACCATTGAAAAATAATACATACATACATATAATAAATGTATTTATGTATGTATGTATGTATGTATGTATGTATGTATGTATATATGTATATATGTATGTATGTATTTATGTATGTATGTATTTAAGTATGAGTGTATGTATGTATGCATGTATGTGTGCATGAATTCATGTATGAATGGATGCATGTATGAATGGATGCATGTATGCATGGATGCAAGGATGCATGGATACAAGGATGCATGCATGTCTGGATGTCTGTATGTATATATGGTTGTATGCATGCATGTATGTATACATTTATGTTTTTATGTATGTATGTATGTATGTGTCATTGGTAACTGATCAGTGATCCATAGGTTTACACTGGTGTATAGGTTCATTGACATGGATTCTGAGCATAGATCGGACCTACTATAGTAGTGTTCCTTAGTGGAAAGTTTAGCTCATATAAATCAACCCCAAGGTTGTTTAGTTTATTTAATTCTCGATCTTATTTTATAAATTAATTAAGTTTTATATACTATTTCCCCTTCTTACTTTATGATTATACTTCATCCACATGGTCTTATGATATATCAGTAGGGGTAGGGTGGTGACTGAATGTTGCATATGATGTACTCACACCCAATTCATGTACCCTTTAGATGTATATAGATATTGTTACGTGTGATCCCAATAATAGGAATAGACTAGTGGAGGATGGTTATTAGGATCTCAAGATTTGATATTAAGAGGGAATTTGGAGTAAATGGTCTCTGACTTAAGTAGGATATCTTGGGTTGTTTTTCATCACTGCATGTATATCTTGGTTATGTCCGACTAGAATCTAATTTATGGTTTGCAACTATGTTTTTCCTTTGTACTTGTATGGTGTCTACATGTAATTAGATATTTTTTTATATTGTAGCATAGATACACTTAGTACCCTTTAGCATAAACATTCCCTTTATTTTGCATATGGGTTTTATTTTTCATTTTTCTAGCATATAAATAGTTCTTGTTCATTTTACAATAGGATATTTTATTGACTAAATTATATTATAATACATCAAAATCACTTAACATTATAATATACCTTATCCCAAAGAATTTTCACTATCTTCTGCTGATCGAAAATCACACCTATGATATCATTTTCTGGATAAATGGGTGATTTGGGCTAGGTTGTTAAAAAATATAGTGTTAGAGCCCATCAAAGGCAGTCAATTTTGGGGTTATCTAGGAGATAAAATCTATAGGACTCAATAATTGACCCACAAATATGTATGTTTACCATAAATATGGGGGATTATTGAGTTACTAGGATAGACCAAGATTGATTTGGACTTCATTTTGAATTATACCTATTCCACTTAGTCACATAAATAATGAATAACTATCTATATATAGATAATTTTTGGATGGTATGGATTATCACATGATTATATGTGTTTGTTTAATTATTTAGTAGATTTAATTAAAAATTTGTTTTATATAATACATTAATAATAAATAAACAGTGTTTTTTATATATTTAGTTATGATGAATAGGTTAATATAAATATTTAATTGATTCATCTGATTTTAAAAACCATTTTCATATTATTGTTCACTAAAATTTCTATTCTTATATCTAATATTATATATTTTTAGGGTTTTAAATATTTTTTAGAATTTATAAGAACTCATAATGGGGGAATAAATTATAGTGGGATAGTGATTTTGACATGATATTCATTATCTTGTCCATATTTTAATATATATATATATATATATATTTGTTTTTAGATGAGGGATATAATGTGGTTCTCTATAGAAACATAGTGTATGTAATCACATCAAAAATATACAATTATTATGGATGGAGATAATGAGCATGATCTTCCTACTAGGCCAATAGTTGTTCTGCATGTACTAGATTATATTTCAAAGCTACTTCAGGATCTGCAAGAAGGGACATGATGGGAACCTGCTATAATGGATGTCATGTGAGATATTCAATTCAATCAAACCCAAATTCTTAGGTTTATGTATTTCATAAAAATTATAATGAATGGGTCAATGCATCTATAGTATAATTAAGAGTATCAAGGCTCATGGTAAGAACATGATTGATTAGAGACTTTTATACTTGAAGTGTTTTCCCATCAATAGTGGGATGCAATGTTTAATGAAAATAAAGATAATGGGTTGAATAGTAATAGTATTCAATAGTTATTTTTGTATAATTTTTACCTTGATATCTCTTATTGGGTAATAAACTAGAATTTTATAGAACATAATAATTTAATGAAGATTGATTATGGAGTATGCAACTATCTTTATCAGTCTTTTCTCGATTTATCTATACATGAGTTTGGACGAGGAATCTAAAAACTTGATTTTTATATTGTTTTGAAAGAGCCACTTTAGAAATAGGTGATTATTTTCAATCATTCCATTTTATCTAACTTTATAAGAAACTATATTCTTACTAAGAAAATATCCAAAGGAAGTATAGGGGAAGGTGGATCACTACCTAGCAGAATCATCAGTGAAGGTTCTTATAATAGATTAAAGAGTCCTCATAATGATATGAGAAGGGATGGATCTCTCTTACTTACTTAGGGAGAAGGTAATTTATATCTCCTAGATTAGATATATCTTTGATCAATGTTATCAAGGAATATGTAAAAAACACACGAAACCCATATAAAATTTATAATTAATGTAGTTCTATTTATGCAGTCAATTCATGAATCATTATAGATCCTTCAAGAGAAGTCCATCATAGATTACTGGTTAGTGACCATAGTAGGTTATGGAATATCCTTCTTTTTTTCATGGGTGGTTAAAATAGGGAATGGACCTCCTACGCACAAGGAAGTAGGTAACGTAGTTAAAGTTATTATCAACTTCACCTTTACTTAGGGAAATATTTTAGCTATAAGGTGAGAATAAATGCATATGTTGGATATATATAATTTATCATTATATGGTCGATATTAGTGAGTCCACTTATATAATTAGAGGTGAGGTTATAATATAATATACACTTTCAGGTATCTTATTTAATACAAGGGCCTCTCATTCTTTCATATATATGAACAATTTGAATCTCTATTGGGGTTGAAAGTGGATGTATCTAAAAAGTTGAAAAGAATTAATACTATTTTGGGAAATCAAGTAAAAGGTAGTATGAAATGATTATTTTATTCTATTATTGTGGTAACATATAAGAATTTATGGTATTTTTCCATATTTTTTAGGAATATCATTAATCAAAATTTGGGCATGGTCTTATTAATCCAATTATGAGATCATAAAAACTATTATAAAATGAAGTTATGTTAATCATCTCCAAGTAGAATTAATTATACATTTATCTATGTGTGGTAATTATAAGACTGTTTAGTATAATAAGATTAGGCCTATCACAATATAGATTTCTAGTATGACACCTATGACAGTTAAAGATAAAAAACCAATAACATTACTTCATATGGTTTCTCACTTCCATGATGTGTTTCTTAATGGTTTTTGGGATACTTATTAAATGAGATTCAAAATAATTTTTCTAAATGATGATGGGTATGGAATAATTTTCTATTCCAATATACTATATGGCACCAACCAAGTAATGGGAACTAAAATTTAAATTGGAAGAACTCAAGGATATAAGTTTTATTAATCCAAGGACTACACCTTAGGCTCCATCTAAATTTTTTTATAAGAATGGCGATATAAGTAATTGATTATCGGTATAATAAATTTATTCTCAATAAATTGGTTTTCATGATTCATTATTGACAACCTTGAATCAATAATATATATGATTAATTCAAAGGATCCCTATGGTTTTAAAAGATTTACCTATGTTCTTTCTATCATCAGCTCCAGGTATAAATGAAGTACATTACATAAATGTATTTTAAATGTTGATATGACCAATTTTAGTGTCATTGTATTCCATTTATATTGAATAATTACCTATAGTGCTAATGGATTTAATGAAAAGGATATTTCATTCATTATAACACTCAATCATATTAGTATTTGCAGATATGATTATTATATATTCAGAATCCAAAGATGGAAATGGTATACATATTTGGATTGTATTAGAGACACTATGAGTGAATCATATCTATAAGAAGTTTTCTAAATTATCTTTATAGATTTGGTAATATTTTTTTCATTGGCATGTATCCACAAAAAAAGAATTTTCTAGATCCAAACCACCCATCACTAGAATATACAACCTAAAAGGCATCAAGGATGGTGGAACATGGCTGTGGAATCTTCACATATCAGAAGGACCCCTAGATGTTAATGTACTAAAACTTAGTAAGAATTCAATACAAAATAAACACAGTAACCCAAAACATGAACACACTTAATAAAAACTCATAGTCATTCAATTAAATGGAAATAAAATAATGTAATGGATGCAATGAATTTACATGGTTCAAAAATTGAGTCATACATCCTTAGGAGAACATTGTTGAAAATTTTTATTAATCAAAAGTTACAAGATATTACAATCACATTAATTAATCATAAAATTAAATCACTAATACTGAAATCATGTCATACCATGCTTAAAAGTTTCCCCAATAACATATACTGATTCCCTGATGGTCAATTGATTCTAATGACTTTAGATCTTTACAAATATCCCATTGTTAAACCACATCAACATTGGATTAATGGTATTAATATTCACCTAACCTATGAATTATAATAAATAATGAAAGTAGTCTATATTTAATATTCTGAAAAATCATACAAAATTCCTTTACTACAAAAATATAAGGGAAGAACTTACATAGAAATATTTTTTACATATTAACTTCTACCCACTTTAGTAAACCTAGTTCTAAAGAATAAATTTCAAACTGCCTACCTCTGCTATAGTTTTCCATGCTCATATCTTTATTAAACTAAATCTAACATTCATAGATTATTTTTATAATCATTTGAATCAAAACGTGATCATACTTCACATTTCATAAAAATATCATACTTGAATACTGCTTCAAGGGAAAATATAATCCTCTAATACTTATTCAAAAAACTAAACTCCCCATCTAAGAGAAAAAATGTTTCCAACACCATTAAATTACACAAGTCCCACTAAGGTATAATTTGAAACACTAAGTTTTTATGAATTTAGTTTTTATAAATTAAATTTCATTTATTTTATTATTTATGTTACATGAAAGACTATGTTTATAAGGATACGACCTTAAAACATTACATAATCATGAATTAAATGAATAATTCACATAGAGGATCTTTTTAGGTTTAGAGTTTTAGATAATTAAGACATAACTATTACATCTCAAAAGATTACAAAGTAGACACTTCTACTAAGTTTCCATAAAATAAAAAATATTAAAAAGAAACACGTCTAGTTACTTATTTTAGATATCATGTATTTACTTGATCCCATCCTTGACCCTATTCATATTTAAGTCTTGTGGAAAACATTTCAAAAACATGGGATGAGCATAAAAAGCCCAGTAAAGGATACACAAAGAAGGAAAACTGTTTGTTTTTCAAAATAACAATTAAACCATGAATAATTTATCAAAATAATACTTTTCACCTTTATGAAGTAGTAAATACTATTCACTGAATAAAAAATCATTAATTACCCTTTTGTAACCAAAATATTACTATAAAACCCAAATAAAGAACACATAACATATAAAGGTAACTTGGGACATAAACATACTTAAATGGAATAACCATACGGTCAACTTCCACACATATCTATACATGGAATAGCCATATGGATGACTTCCATACCAAATGCATTGGAGGTTATAATGTAACCACCCATCCTGGTATTCAAAGCACCACCCGTCATTTGGTTTATTATGTAACCACCTGTCAAATGTCCAAGTACCATTATAAAATCGTAACACATAAAATAATTATAAAGGAAAGAAAACTTTTCCACATTTCAATCACAATATATCACTTAAATATATTGACATAAAAAATTCATTATCAAAACCATTTTCAATACCAAAATACGTAAAAGATTATATGTTGTTTATTTACTTTTAAAAACATTACGACTTTTTGAGGAATCCAAAGATCAAATAATACTCGCGGTGGCAGAAAGGTTGTTGTCCCCATGTATGTTAAAAAGAAACATACTTTTTGTCATTTAGTAAAATGCTTCATATAGAAAAGATTCCTTTTGAATAAAATTAAAAGTCGAAGGGTTTTATACACCTTATAAAAGGAAGTTGTGTATAAAACAAAATATGCCTCACTGAAAGGAGATTGAGATGAAGTCCCTTACAAAGTCGGTATCCTTAGATTAAGGATAAATCAATTACATAATTATGTCTGACAAATATAAATACACCCAATATATGAGGATATTAAGTGTAAAACAATTATATTTCATCCACACATATTCATAGTATGACATAATTAATAAGTAGAGGTTTAACCCAAATAATTGAAATTGGGTTAAGAAATTCCCTTACAGAAATTTGACAGCCTAACGACGTCATTTTAAAATTCAGAAAATGAGACAATGAGAGATAAAAATGATATCTAATCACTTGGAAATATCATTTATAGAAACAAGAATATATAATAACATATCCCAACATAATAATATGTAAATTAAAATACCTAACAAAAAGAAATCTTTTAAAAAGAAGAGGGTGAAAGGTTCCCTTACCGATTTGGGTAACTTTCGAAACGTACACCACATGAAAGGATGACTACAAAATGTTGATGTAAATACCCGTAAACAAAATAATATTACACAAAGAGTAGAATAATGGGCAGTACATACACCACTCAAAGGATACAGTGACAAATATAGCATGAATCTCATGGGAATAAAAGTGAGATAAAAACCCCTTACCTCGTTGTAATAAATCGAGTCGTATGACCAAAAGATAATAAACATAAAATGAATCACAGAATACCATGAATATAAATATAATCATGATAATATATATCAATTGGTAGTACAAAATACACCACATGAAATAAATAAGTGGTGAACAATGTAAATCTCACCGAATTAAAAGTGAGATAAGAAATCCCCTTACAAAAAATTCAGCAACCTAACAGCGCCGCTTAAAAATTATTAAAATGAATTGATGAGAGTAAGAGGGGGTATCTCATCATATGAAAATAAAAATTACAGTATGGTGAATATAAAAGAACATCCTCCAACATAAGAACATGTAGCATAAAATAAATGACATAAAAGAGAGTACTTAAAAAGAAAAAAAGAGATATGATCCCTTACCTCAAGTACGACTTGTCTTGTTCGTTTCATTATATTACTGAATAATAAACTTTGGTCAATCTATAATTTCTTAAGGAACAACTTTAAAGTTTATTATTCTGTTCATATCACATATTATAATGTTATAATAATTGGTTAATTATGTGAGTTCATATCAGACGTTTTTGTCGATGTTCGGTTCATGAGTCAAAATTGAACTTATTGGAAAAGAATTTTCCATGTAGTCATAGGTACATAATCTCCAGAATAGTATTAATTATTTAAATATCATATATATATAGTATATATTAATTTTATACTATTCCATAACATTTGGAGATAAAAAATGAAATGCACCATTCATGGAGACGGTAGGCCGTACGTATGCATGAACACTACTTTCATTTCTTTGTCATATTAATGGAATTAAAACTAAATGAGAGAGATATATATATATATATATATTATAATTAAAGAATTATATACATCAATTAGATGTAATATATAACATATATATCCATTATATATATGTACTTATAATATTACATAACATTTGGAGATAATAAATGAAATGCACCATTCATGGAGACGGTAAGCCGTACATAGGCATGGACGCTACTTTCATTTATATTTCATACTTTAATGGAATGAAAACATAATGATACATAGTTATATTATAATTACAGTATAATATAATATATAACATCATTAACTACATCCTTTACACATCCCACTTATGGAATTAACGATTCAAATCACTTTGAGGGGGTAGTAGTCTACACTTCCTAAAATGAAATTATCACGTTTACCCATTATGGAAACCATAAAGGTATGTAATAAATGAAAAATAAAGAAGAATAAGGAATACATAAACATAATATATATATATATATATATAAATACAGTGACATCTTAATGGCCACCATGAGAGGTGTTAAAAGAATATTGAACAATCACAGTTTCGTGAGACAGTAATTCACCACCCACAGAAACAATATGTTCTTTAACCATTAGATGGAGGTTAGTATGAGTTTAGATAGAATTATTCTCATAAAAAAATCCTATTATATTTAATATACTGGTGTTGTTACAAAATAAATTAATAAAAAGAGTTTAGAGGGTTGGATAAGCAAAATAAAACAAAAGAACATAAGAGAAGACATTACCTTGAAATTGGATAACTCTTTTTGATTTGATCCCAAAGGATTCTTTGGAAAGACTTATTACTAAAGAGAGGCTTCTAGGAGTAATAGAGAGATGTGTATAGACAATATGATCAGATTTTGGAAGAGACAAGGGCTTTAGAGGTGTTGGTAAGGGGGTAAAAGTGAGGGCCTTTTATAAGAGGGAGGAGGGGCACTCTTGGAAAGTCTTGAAACGTTAATTTATTATAAAATGATTTTCAGATATTAAAGGTCCCACGATTATATATTTCTAGGATAAAGTGATAATGGTTCTAAATCCACCCATCCAATTGGTTTTAGACAAGTGTAAGTATTATATTTTACCTTATCTTTTATTTTATTTAAATCGTTCATTAATGAGGTAATCACTGCATCATCACGGTGTCATAAATAAATTTATTTATTTAATGTACAAAAATTATAAAAAAAATAACATCATGTAGGAAATATTTTTATATTTAAAATGAATATTTATAGTCAAAAATATTACTTGTATAACCCCATGTAAAAATTGTTTTAGTAAAACAATTCATGTCTGTGACATTTTTATTTTAACTTTAAATAAAACATTATTAATGTCATTTTCTTACACAAGTGGCTCCATGGGGTCCCAAAGTTGACCCATGGATTTTCTTGGTCGGACATGAATCATCCAATAAGTTTAGTACATGTGTCAAGGTAATTTAATATTATTAAAGCATTATTTTTACGTTAAATTACATTAATTACCTCTAATCGTGATTACCAAAACTCAAATGTTACTATTCACCAAAAATTATTTTAATCCCATTGAACCAAATTTTACTTCCTAATGACAACCATGTATGTTGTATTTTTTAAATTTAAATCATAGAAGCGGTAAAATTTCATTTAAATGAAAAATCTGTTTTTTAACTACCACTTAGTGGTTTCACTATTCATCAAAAACTGATGTTTTTCAGAAAAATACCAAAAATTCACCCTATGAAATATTTGAAATTACAAATTAAATAATAATGTCCATTTTACCAAATTCATAACATAGAATTTTAATTAATTAATTTTATAATTAATGCCCACTGTCAAAACAAATAGCGTGTTTTTAAGAAACAATATCTATCAAAAGATTGACACGTGTTTATGTCCAATTTCAAAGTGAAATTAATTTCAATGACCACTATTTGATTAAATGGTAAAAATATATTTTAATTACACTTTAAAACCAATTAAAAAAATAATCTAACCATATAAATAAATTAGATTAAAAGGAGGTTTTGAATTAAAATACAATATCTTTCACTATTCATTAAAAAAAGAACTTTACCAGAAAAATAACAAAAATTTACAAAAAGTAAATTTTGATGTCCTGATTCTAAAGAAGGATTTTATTTTTTCAAAATAACATATAAAATTTTCAAAAGTATATTTAAAAAGGGTTTGCCATCAAAATGCGGTTAATCGACCTTTTAAAGAATGTTTGAAGGTTTATGCTTAAAATGGGATTGATTTTCATTTTAAGCCTCTAAATTTTTTTGGATAAATGAAAAAATATTTGAAAAGAATATATAATCATTTGTTTATTAGTTATATTCATTCCCACCATTACAATGTCTAGGCGTTAACTACCATTTAAAATAATATTATTATATTATTAGTGTGCAACGTTAGATCTCAAAGAAACTCATTGTTGCGTTTTGGGCACTCCATTGAACATAGAATTACCTTTAAAGTAATATAAATATTTTATTCACAAATATTAATAAATATGAAAATTTCATATTCTTTATTTACTTGGGAGGTTACATCCTTTCCCCCTTTTGGGAATTGCATCCTCACAATTTTAAAATTGGGCTTGGAAATTTCATTGAAAGCCCCACATCAGAAAAGGAGTAAATTAAAATATAACTTTAAAAGAAATAAAGAAAAGTACAAAGGTCACCTGAGTTAACCCATACTAGGATTATATGTAGGAAAAAATAGACATGGAAGAGAAAACAAAGGGTGATGTTCTGATGGAGAGTGATAGAAAACATGATTATGAGAAAGTTAACCCCAAGAAAATTACAAACTTGTGATGGGTTAAACGGTATTTGATTCCCCAGTATGAAAAGTTAACGGAGAACATTTTAGTTTTAAGTTACTTTTCATTGAGGAATTTATTTATGAGATTAACTAAATCATAAGGAAACATACTTACTTGTCGTGTAGACTTTCATCTCTTACTATATTTCTTACACAAACTCATTTTTTTCTCCAAAAGACGAGTATTTAGGATGACTTGTTCACATTAAGAGCGCTATAATAAACTTCTAGAGAATCACCTAATCCAAAAAATAGAACTATATATTTCCCATGTTTTAGACCTTAACCAAAACCAAAATTGTTATAACAAGATCAGATAATCCACAAAAGGATAATCCTTTATAAAAAGAAAATCTATTCTTAATCTCCAAATTTTTTCCAACAAAACCCAAAGTTCAATGAAGACCATTCGATAAACAATTTTTCCATAAAATTATTCAAAGTAAAACAAACTAAGATTGAAACCCAAATCTTTGAAGGATTTAATCACATAGTCTTCCAAGGTAAAAATTAACATTTATCTCCAAATAACATCAGTTTCTCTTAAAGTCTCATATTGAAAAGTAATTAACCTAATCATATATCCTCCATGATAGGTAAATATTTTCCTAGATAACCCAAAATAAACTTATTCATGATTCATAAAATTATATAACTAAAAATAATTTTTCATACTAACCAGGGACTTCACGTAGTCTAGTGGTAGGTGATAAATACCGGTCGAACTTTGGTTGTGGGTTCGATTCCCACAACTTTTTCTGACACGACGGGTTGTCAAATGGTCTGCGTGTTGTACTTTTTCCAAAAATATATAATTCTTAAAACATTCCCCAAAAAGAGATAAAATCATCAAAAATAACCATAAAATAATTTTAACCTCAAGTTTATCTCATGCATTTCATTTTCCATCATAATGTATAGTAACCCTTAATTACCTCAAAAGTAAGGATCATATAAACCCTAATGGTTACTTTTATAATTATTACCCGAACTTCCACATCAAGTTGGTTCTCTCATACATGATGCATTAGAGAACTCACCAAGGTTCAAGTGGTTAATCATGAATCCTGGTAGTTGGTTTAGAATAACCATGAGATTTCTCATTGAATCACCAATTTCATCCAGTATCTTAATCAGAGAACTACCACAGTTTCCTTCAAACCCATTGTCACTTTGGTGCTTGCTAGATACATCCATTTACTAAAACCAAAAAAGGTCAGTGCGAGTATATCCATAAAACCATCATATAATAATGAGGAAGATAAAAAACAAGATATACTTATCCAATTTATCTCAAACTCATTCCAACTTTCTAAAAAAACAATGACTCTATCCAATATACTAACCATTGTGGTTATCTACAACTTGTCTCTTATGATTAAATAACACTCTAACCTCTAAAGTTATCTAAAACAACTTTTGATACCAACTATAAGGACCCAGACTTAAAACATTACATAATCATGAATGAAATGAATAATTCACATAGGGGATCTTTTCAGGTTTAGAGTTTTAGATAATTAGGACATAACTATTACATCTCAAAAGATTACAAAGTAGACACTTCTACTAAGTTTCCATAAAATAAAAACAGTTAAAAATAAAAAAGTCTAGTTACATGTTTTAGATAGAATGTATTTCTTTGATCCCATACTTGACCCAATTAATCTTTAAGTCCTGTGGAAAAAATTTCAAAAACTTGGGATGAGCATAAAAATCCTAGTAAAGGATACACAAAGAAGGAAAACTGTTAGTTTTTCAAAACAACAAGTAAACTATGAATACTTTATCAAAGTAATACTTTTCACCTATATGAAGTAGTAAATAATATTCACTGAATAAAAGATCATTACTTACCATTTTGTAACCAAAATATTACCATAAAACCCAAATAAATAATACATAGCATATAAAGGTAACTTGGGACATAAACATACTTAAATGGAATAACCATACGATCGACTTCCACACATATCACTACATGGAATAGCCATACGGCCGACTTCCAAACCCAACGCATTGGAGGTTATAATGTAACCACCAGTCCTGGTATTCACGGCACCACCCGTCATTTGGTTTATCACGTAACCACCCGTCAAATATCCAAGTACCATTATAAAATCATAACACATAAAACAATTATAAAGGAAAGAAAACATTTCCACATTTCAATCACAATATATCACTTAAATATATTGACATAAAAAATCCATTATCAAAACCATTTTCAATACCAAAATACATTAAATAGTATATGTTATTTATTTACTTTTAAAAACATTACGGCTTGTTGAGGAATCCAAAGATCAAATAATACTTGCGGTGGCGGAAAGGTCGTTGTCACCGTGTACGTTAAAAAGAAACATACTTTTTGTCATTTAGTAAAACGCTTCGTATAGAAAATATTACTTTTGAATAAAAGTAAAAGTCAAAGGGGTTTATACACCATATAAAAGAACGTTGTGTATAAAACAAAATATGCCTCAATGAAAGTATATTGAGATGAAGTCCCTTCCAAAGTCGGTATCCTTAGATTAAGGATAAATAAATTACATAATTATGTGTGAAAAATATAAATACACCCAATATAAGAGGATATTAAGTGTAAAACAATTAGATGTCATCCAAAAATATTCATAGTATGAAATAATCAAGAATTATAGGTTTAACCCAAAGAATTGAAATTGGGTTAAGAAGTTCCCTTATAGAAATTCGACAGCCTAACGTCGTCATTTTAAAATTCAGAAAATGAGATGATGAGAGATAAAAATGGTATCTCATCACTTGGACATATAATTTACAACAATAATGATATATAAGAACATATACCAACATAATAATATGTAAATTGAAAGACCTAACAAAAATAAGTATTTTAAAAAGAGGAGGGTGAAAGGTTCCCTTACCGATTTGGGTAACTTTCGAAACGTACACCCCATGAAAGGAGGACTATAAAATTTTGATGTAAATACCCATAAAAAGAAGTATATTACACAAATAGTAGAAAAATGGGTTGTACATACACCACTCAAAGGAGACAGTGACAAATATAGAACGAATCTCACATGAATAAAAGTGAGATAAAAACCCCTTACCGCATTGTAATAAATCGAGTCGTATGACCAAAAGATAATAAAAATCAAATTAATCACAGAATACCATGAATATAAATATAATCATGATAATATATATCAAATGGTAGTAAAAAATACACCACATGAAATAAATAAGTGGTGAACAATGGAAATCTCACCGAATTAAAAGTGAGATAAGAAATCCCCTTACAAAAAATTCAGCAGCCTAACAACGCCACTTAAAAATTCTTAAAATGAATTGATGAGAGTAAGAGGGGGTATCTAATCATATGAAAATAAAAATTACAGTATGGTTAATATAAAATAACATCTTACAACATAAGAACATGGAGCATAAAAGAAACGACATAAAAGAGAGTAATTAAAAAGAAAAAAAGAGGTAAGATCCCTTACCTCAAGTCCGACTTATCTTGTTCGTTTCTTTATATTCCTGAATAATAAACTTTGTTCAATTTATAATTTCTTAAGGATATAATTTAAAGTTTATTTTTCAGTTCATATAACATATTATAATGTTATAATAATTGGTTAATTATGTGAGTTCATATCAAACGTTTTTGTCGATGTTCGGTACATGAGTCAAAATTGAACTTGTTGGAAAAGAAGTTTCCATGTAGTTATAGGTACATAATCTCCATAATAGTATTAATGATTTAAATATCATATATATCCAGTATATATTCATTTTATACTATTCCATAACAATTGGAGATAAAAAATGAAATGCACTGTTCATGGAGACGGTAGGCCGTACGTACACATGAACGCTACTTTCATTTCTTTGTCATATTAATTGAATTAAAACTAAATGATATATATATATTATAATTAAAGAATTATATCCATAATTTAGATTTAATATATAACATATATATCCATTATATATATGTACTTATAATATTACATAACATTTAGAGATAAGAAATGAAATGTACCGTTCATGGAGACGGTAATCCGTACGTACGCATGAATGCTACTTTAATTTATATTTAATACTTTAATGGAATGAAAACATAATGATACATAGGTATATTATAATTAAAGTATAATATAATATATAACATCATTAACTACTTTCTTTATACTTCCCACATATGGCATTAACGATTCAAATCACCTTGAGGGGGCGATAGTCTGCACTTCCTAAAATGAAATTATCACGTTTACCCATTATGGAAACCATAAAGGCATGACATAAATGAAAAATAAATAATCATAAGTAATAAATATACATAATATATATATCATATATAAATACAGTGACATCTTAATGGCAACCATGAGAGGTGTTAAAAGAATATTGAACAATCATCGTTTCGTCAGGCAGTAATTCACCACCCACAAAAACAATATATTCTTTAACCATTAAATGGAGGTGTGTATGAGTTTAGATTGAATAATTCTCATAAAAAAATCCTAGTATATTAAAGATACTGGTGTTGTTACAAAATAAAGGAATAAAAAGAGTTTATGGTGTTGGAGAAGCAAAATAAAACAAAAGAACATAAGAGAAGACATTACCTTCAAATCAGATAACTCTTTTTGATTTGAGCCCAAAGGCTTCCTTGGAAAGACTTATGCCCAAAGTGAGGCTTCTAGGATTAATAGATAGATGTGTAGAGACAATATGAGCGGAGGTTGGATGATCCAAGGACTTGAGATGTGTGGGTAAGGGGGTAGAGGCGGGGGCCTTTTATAAGAGGGAGGATGGACACTCTTGGAAAGTCATGAAAAGTTACTTTATTATAAAATGATTTTTGGATATTAAAGGTCCCAAAATTATATATTTCTAGGATAAGGTGATACGGGTTCTAAATCCACCCATAAAATTGGTTTTAGACAAGTTTAAGTCTTATATTTTACCTTATATTTTCATTTTATTTAAATCGTTCATTAATGAGGTAATCACTGCATCATCACGGTGTGATAAATAAATATATTTATTTAATGTATAAAAATTATAAAAAAATTACCATATTTTATTAAATCATTTTATATTTACAATGAATATTTATAGTCAAATATATGACTTGTATAACCCCATGTAAATTTTTTTTTAGTAAAATAATTCATGTTTGTTACATTTTTATTTTAACTTTAAATAAAAAGTTATTAGTGTCATTTTATTACACAAGTGGCTCCATGGGGTCCCAAAGTTGACCCATGGATTTTATTGGTCTTCCATGACTCATAAAATATGTGAAGGACTTTTTTCAAGATAATTTCGTATTATTAAAACATTATTTTTACCTTAAATTACACTAATTACCTCTAATCGCGATTAACAAAACTCAAACGTTACTATTCACCAAAAATTATTTTAATACCATTGAACCAAATTCTACTTCCTAATGACAACCATGTATATAGGATTTTTGAAATTCAAATCACAAAAGCGGTAAAATTTCATTTAAACGAAAAATCTGTTTTCTAACTACCACTTAATGGTTTCACTATTCATAAAAAATTGATGTTTTTCAGAAAAATACCAAAAACTCACACTAAGAAATATTTTATATTCCAAATTCAAAAATGATTTAAATTTTAAAAAATTCATAACATAGAAGTTTCATTAAATAATTTTATAATTAATGCCCGCTATCAAAACAAATAGTGTGTTTTTAAGAAACAATATCTATCAAAAGATTGACACTTGTTTATGTCCAATTTAAAAGTGAAATAAATTCCAATGACCAACATTGGATTAAGTGGTAAAAATATATTTTAATTACACTTTATAACCAATTAAAAAGATAATATAACCATATAAATAAATTATATTAAAAGGAGGTTTTGAATTAAAATACAACATCTTTCACTATTCATTAAAAAAAGAACTTTATCAGAAAAATAAAAACAATGACACAAAGTAAATTTTTATTTCCTGATTCTAAAGAAGGATTTTATTTTGTCAAAATATCATATAAAATTGTCAAAAGTAGATTTAAAAATGTTTCACTGTCAAAAGGTGGTTAATCGACCTTTTAAAGAATGTTAGAAGATTTATACTTAAAATTGGATTCATTTGCATTTTATGCCTCCAAAATTTATTGGATAAATGTAAACAAAATTTAAAAGAATATATAATCATTTGGTATTTAGTTCTTTTCATTCCTGCCATTACAATATCTAAGCATTAACTACCATTTAAAATAATATTATTATATTATTAGTGTGCAACGTTAGATCTCAAAGAAACTCATTGTTGCGTATTGGGTACGCCATTGAACATAGAATTCCATTTAAAGTAATATAAATATTTTATTCAAAAATATTAAAAAAATATGAAAATGTCATATTCTTTATTTTCCTAGGATGTTACAATGTTAATATTGTTTTATATACAACACTAGCCTAACTTTCCTTACATGCGACACTGAGTTTTAACAAAATAATGATATATTATTAATATTACTTAAATTCTATCATTATAACATAGCCGTTAAACATAGTGATATGAATATTAATAAATAATTTTTAAATATTATGTATAATTGTTTTATATAAATAAAATATATTGATAATAACATACACAATTTTTGTTAAATTCATTATATGTTTTGAAAACACTATTTTCCCAAAAAAACTTCTTTTTATGTATTTTTTTGAACAATAATAATATTAATTTTTTAAACTTTAATATAATTAATTTGATAAAATAAAATTTATTTTTAAATTAATAATGTCAAAATTAACTTTGGGTGAATTTTTGGTATTTTTATTAAAAGTTTCATTTTTTGATGACAAGTTAAAATACTGGATTTGAATTGAAAACTTCCGTCTTGTTTAATTTATTTATAAGGATAAATTATATTTTAAATTGGTTTTCAACTATAATTAGTTCAATTATACATTTATTATTCTAATTTAGGACATTGGAATCAATTTCATATTGAAATTGGATATAAAAACTATGTAAAATTTTGATCAGTTTCACTTTAAAAACCTACTTTCTAATCACATGTGTAGAATTAATATTAAATTATTTTATTGAAACTTATATGAATGGAATTTATAAAAATGAAATCCATATTTTTAAAATATAATAATTTCTAATTTCTAATCATGAAAAATTAATTTTTGAAGAAATTAAATAATTAATGTAGTAATAATTAATTACCATGCTTAAAAATCGGTTTATCGGGGGGGTGGGGGAGGTTAAACTAAAAAGATAAGGGTAAAAATAACCTATAAGATTATATAAAAACAATTTTATGGCTTTATTTAGGCCATTAAACCTATTAGTTTCAATAATGGTTCATTTTGGACCCTTTTGACATATGAAAAACATTGGATCACTTAATTTTTTTCAAAAATACCAAATGTGCACTATCCCCCGCTTATAAATGGCCACCCCTCTCCTACCTTATTCAAACCTTCAAAACTATTTGGTTTGGCCAAGAAATGACCAAATAAATTAATAACTTTCCTCCCATAATCCTATAATCCTTATTTTTGACATAAATCCAAACTAGGAAGGATTTAATTTCAAACCTAAGGAGGATATTCGAAGAAGAGGTAACGTTCAACAATGAGCATTTTTGTTTTGTTTCTCCCTTCACCCCATTCAATTATTTTTTATATCATGATTATAAAATAAAATCAATATATTACATATACTTATATTTTATTATGTTAAGTTCATGAACTATAACCATCTCAACTTCCATCAAATGGGTTACATAATCATCATTCATTTATACGGAGGACTCCTGCCTCGTGAACCAATGTCATTCATTTTTCAACTAACTCCTCCCACAATTGGATATAATGATGGATTTATAGTTTATATATTATATTTATAATATTTATGATGTTATTATTATTATGGAATTATTATATCACACATACCTTCATACTCTCCATTTTTTCAGAATATGATAACGTCATTCATGTGTACGATAGACCACAACCTAATGAAGTGATGTGATTCATTCACACTTTACATGGAATATATTAAGTATGAGTTTAATAAAAATATTTAATATATATAACATGAACATGATTTTGGAATAAATAATATTTCATTTTATTTTATTTTCTTTCTTTTAATTTGACAAGAACATGGAAACAACGTTCATGCGTACACATGAATTACCTTCTCAATGAACGATGTATTTCATTTCCTATCAATATATTTTTTAAATTTATATAATTAAATATATAATAAATATATATTATATTTATATTATGGTTATCATTATAGAGATTATGTAACCCTAATCAAAGTAAGATGGCTAATAATATATGAAATAAAAACTTATATGAAAAACAAAGTAGTTATTAGAAGAAACATAAATTTAACATGGAATTGTTAATAAATGGGTAATAAAAGGTAATAATAAAATAATATATGGTATTATATATATTAAGATAGTTATATAATATATTTATAAAAAAATTATATTTATTATACTTTAATTTGGACCAAGTATGACATAAGTCAAGACTAAAGGTAAGGGATTTTTGTCAAAATTTTCTTTCTTTGAGACGTACATTATGTTATGCACCTATATTCTTTCACAAGGTGTATTTACAGTAAATTTGATATT
Source organism: Viscum album (assembly GCA_963277665.1). Taxonomy (NCBI): domain Eukaryota; kingdom Viridiplantae; phylum Streptophyta; class Magnoliopsida; order Santalales; family Viscaceae; genus Viscum; species Viscum album. The sequence goes on from OY728120.1 coordinate 2,089,442,471, forward strand.
TAATATCATGAGTTTATTCATTATCATGATATTTTATGTTTAATTGTATGTTATTCCTTCATGGGGTATTTGAATCAATGTTACTAAAGTGGTAAAGATTTTGTGTCACAATCTTATCATTTTTAGGATTGTTTATGATCAAGTATCCAATGTTGAAATATCATGATATAACTCCCAATAATTATCATTAATTTTATTATCCTCTAGTTATTCGTGATATCTTCAAGTAATGTTACCATTTTCCCACTCTTTGGAACTTAAAATTATTAATAAAATGTTTTTAAGAAAATATGACTTTATTTCTTTCTTTGGCTAGAAATATGTTTCCTTCCAAAAACATGTTTTCTAAAATGTTTTCAAAAACATTTTATTAATATATTATTATATTTAAAATAAAATTTAACCCATGTTTTACTTTTTAAAAAATTTTAAAGGAATTTTCATGTTGTTTTACAAAGAAATTTTGATTATATTTTACTAAAAATTTGAAAGGAATATTCATTTTAATGAGCATGAAATGAAATGAATTTTAAGACTTCCTGATCAACTATTTAAACAAAGATTACTTTATATGTTTTCAATTTTATTTTCAAATAAATATGTTTTAAAAATGCTTCATGTTTTAAAAAGAATTTTTTTATACAGAAAGCATATTTTACTCAAGAAATGTTTTAAATTATTTTTGAATACTTTGATTATAAGTTTTCAAGGTTATTTTGCAAGAAAAATATTTTCATAATGTTTTATGATTTATTTTTTTTTCAAGGAAAATATATTTTCTTCATGAAATGTCCCTTGTAGTCTTTAAAAATTATTTTCCATCTAAGATGAAAGTATTTGATGTTACTTACAATTTACTAGAGATATGATCCAAGGTTACCATTATTATTCTTTGTCTAAATGGTTTAGGTTTAGGATGAAAAGTTTTTATGAAACCAATTTCTCTTCAATGGGTTATACAATGATAAAATTATTATGAAACCTGCTTAATTTCACAGGTTATTCTATGATGAAATCATTATGAAACATGTGTATTTTACACAAGTTATGATATAATGAAATCTTTATGATACCCATTTTTTTTCATGGGTTATGATATGATGAATGTTTATGATCTTATGGCACACATAAATATGGTTTTAATTATTTAATAGGTGAGACTTATATCTATCGTTAATGAATTGGGTAAATATTTATATCTCATTATATATATATGAGTAGAATGGGAAGTGAACCCGGTTCGATAAAACATGGTCAGAATGGGGAGTAAACCTGGTTTAGTAAGACATGGATAAAACAAGGAGTGTACCTATTTTATTAAGGGAAATCTTCAACTATTATGGAATTGGGAGTGAACCTTGACTAATATATAAATTAATTTATATGATAATGTTTATGAAAAAAAATTTATATCCTATGCCAATATTATATGCTCATGACTCATGTTCTTTGATTCATGTCTTATGAACTATCATTATGCATACCATGACTCAAGATTTATGATTTTTGATATGTAGGGTATGGTTTTAAAATGTTATGTTGTTGTTATCATACCCTTATGTTAATGTTATGATTATATATCTCCCTTTTTTACACTTACTGAGCATCTAAGATCACCATTTATTATGTTTTATTTCCCCAGGTTATGAAAATATGTATTATGCATGATATGTCTAAGAAGAGTTATAATTTTGAACAAAATATTTGGAGACAGATTGGCATACTTTTGGAACAATTTTATGGTTTCAATTTTCCAAAGGCACCAAACTATTACGGTTCTCGGGCATGTGTTTTTGAAATATAGCGAATATCCATAAAAAATGATGTAAGGTCAATTTTTGAGAAGCTCGGGTCTCTATAGTTGGTATCAGATCATAGTTTTAGTTAAACTTTATGAATTAGTATGAGAAAACCTTAGTTATATACCTAAGGAAATTTTTAAAGGTAAGTCTAAGGATGAGTCAAATTATAGGAAAATTTCATGGAATTTTGGAAAAGGATAGAGTGATTAGTTTCCTAAAAACACATCCCTCTATAGATAATACAAGTGGATGTGGCTCTGACATAGATGTACCTAGGTGAACAACCTCAAAACACTATATTGATCTAGAATAGATTGGTAACTGGTACATGATAATGATCCTTGCTGCATACCTATTTTGACACTCCCGGGGGATATGATTTGGAAATTCAAACAATTTTTACAAACCAATGTGAAGTATTCAAATAAAATATGACTATTAATGTTGTAATATAAACCTAAGTTGTCATAGATTAAATAAGGTGTCATGATTTAGATATACTATGAGTGATTTTTCAAGATTATATGGTTCCCCACTATTATTATTGTTTGTTAATCTTTGTTTTTTGATTTTATTTAATTGATGGAACCCAGAGGAACCACATTAATACTAATTGCGATAGAAAATGTAATGATTTTCCTCCCGAGCATCCATAAATTATAGTATCTGGAATAAAAAACCTTATTTCTATGCTAAAAAAAATTTCTCAAGCTATTAATCATGTGGGATTTCCAAATGAACAAAGGAGGGAACAACATTCTGTTGGGTCCTTCATGAGGCAACGTCTACCTACATTCAGTTGGTCTTATGATCCACTAGTTACTCAAAAATGGATCTGTACTAATGAAAAGATATTTTCCATTATCCAGTGTTCAAATCATGAAAAAATCATTTTGGTTGGACAATATTTTAAAGGTTAAGTAGATTAGTTGTGGAATATTCTCAAGAATATGAGGCAACATGATAAAACTGACTCCAAGGATTCAGAAGAGTTCAAGAAATTATTTTTAAATAATTACTTTCCGTATATTTTTCTTATGGATATGGATAAAGAGTTCCTTAAGATAAAGTAAACTGATTATAAAACCACTGGTACCTATGATGAAAATTTTACAATACTTTCAAGGTATGATTATGGTATTATCATCCAACCTAAAAGTAAGGTTGATCAATTATACAATGGATTAAAACCAAGTCTATAAAGGGAGTTATCCATACAAGATTTCAGTATCTATGAAGATATTTTTTGATGTGATATCAATGTGGAAATGAAGGTTGGAGTTATGTGAAAATATCATAGTTTTGAAAAGAATTGTAAGATATAGTTCAAAGGAAAATCTAAAAACCATAGAGAGAATAATATGAGATTTCATTTGTTGTCAAAGTGTGGGAAGAATCATAGAAGAAATTATGTTTGGGGAAATTTTTAAATGTGTTAAGTATGTAAGGGAATTACATCAAGAAATTGATTACTTAATTAATGGGAAGAAGTTAGATAATGATGTGAATCAAGAGAAAGTTTCATATAATTCACCTCCCACACTCCAGTGCTTCAAGTGTAAGAATAATGGGAATTATGCTAACCATTTCCCAAACCTGAGGGTTAATGATGATGATTGATTTTAACAACCTCTTAAGCTAAGGGAAAATGGGAAATATTATACGATCGATATTTGTAATGAGGGGTGAGATAATGATGTTGTGAAATGAACACTTACCATAAACTCTATAGCTATTAATTTCTTATTTGACTCTATATCTACCATTTATTTCATATCCAAATAATTTTAAAAGGGTATCAATGTGACAACCAAATGATTAGATGTGGAGTTTGCATTGAAAAACCCTAATGGCATGATGATCACATATCAAGTGTATTATTCCTCTTCAGTTGATGTTGGCGGGAATGTGTTTCCTATAAATATTATCATTCATCATTTAGTTGAATTTGAGGTCATTTTAGGCATGAATTGGATTTCTATACATAAATACCACATCAATTTTTGAGGAAGGAAATTTACATTTGATATTCCAAAACAGCATATTATGATCTATCAATGTGATGATTAGTGTGAACTTATGATGGAGATTATATCCATTGTATGGGTATTAATTCCCATTTAGAAGGGGTGTTTTTCTGAAAAGTTTGGGGAGAAACTCAACATCAATGATATTACTATTGTTCAAGAATTTTTTTATTTCTTTGCAAAAGATTTACCCATCCTTCCACCAAAATAATAATTTGAGTTCTCAATAAAAATGATACCTATTTCCACACCAATTTCAAGTAGTCCCTATAGATTAACCTTTACTGAGTTTCAATAATTAAATAACAAAATCTAGGAAAATGTTAACAAGGGATTCATTCGGACAAGTGTGTCACCATGGAGTGAACCTATTTTTTTATGAAAAAGAAAGATAGATTAATGTGACAGTGCATTAATTATTAAGAGCTGAAAAAGGTCATAATTAAGAATAAGTTTCCTCTTCCCTATATTGATGACTTGTTTGATCAACCACATGGAGCTCAATGCTTTTACAAGATTGAAATTCGTTATGGATATCTTTAATTAAGGGTTAAGAAGGAGGATATACCCTAGACAACATTCTGTACAAGGTATAAACACTATGAATATATAGTGATTCATTTTGGTCTTACTTATTCATCTACTAACTTTATAAATTTAATTAATAGAGTCTTTTGAGATTACCTTGATCATTTTTTGGTCTTCTTTATAAATGATATTCTTATCTATTGAAAGAGAAAAGAAGAGCATGAATATCACTTGAGAACTAAACTAAATACCTTAAGGAAGGAGAAACTATATGAAAAATTTACAAAGAGTGTATTTTGGATTTAAAAGGCTTCATTTTGGGTCATTATTCTCAAGAGAGGGTATATCAGTTGATCTATCAAAGATGAAGGCTATAAAATGTTGGCCCATACGAACCATGGTGATTGAAATATGAGGTTTTCTTGGTTTAGATGGATATTATGGTTGGTTTGTAGAGAATTTATAAAGAATATCTAATAAAATCACCAAGTCAACGTGGAAAGGATCCATATTCCTCTAGAAAGATGATTGTGAGTAAAATTTCAAGGAACTAAAGAGAAGTTTGGTTAGCACACCTTTTCTTACTTTACCCTATTGTGGTGAAGGGTTTGTAATCTATAGTGATTCATCCATAAATGGATTAGGATGTGTTCTTATGTAGAATGAAATGGTTATAACTTATGTTCCATGAAAAATAAAGACTCATGAGTAAATTACTCAACTCATGATTTAGATTTATCTGAAGTAATGTGTGCATTAAAGATTTGGAGGAACTATCTTTTTGGAGAAAAGAGTGACATATATACCGATCATAAAATTTTTAAGTATATATTCACATTCAAGGAGTGGAATATATTCCAAAGAATATGGTTAGAGATGATTAATTATTATGACTACTCAATACATTACCACCCCATGAAAGTGAATAAGGTGGCCGATGCTTTGAGTTGAAAGGATCATGCTAGCTTATCCATGAAGAGGACTACAAAAGATCAAATATTTCTGTATTTTCAAAGGACAGATATGTATATCTTAAATAAAGGGGAAAATATTATCTTTATCAACTGAATATTAAACTATTTATCCAAGTAAATATTAATGAGGCACATAAGGAAGATGAAGAGTTACAAAATATGGATAGGAATGTTCCTGAGTTTAACCTTGATCATGATGGAATGATAAGGTTTAGGAATTGTGTTTTTCTTCCATACATAATAGATTTAAATAAGGAAGTTCATAGTTCATCATTATCTATTCATACTATAAGTACAAATATGTATAGATATTTGAAATAATTCTTTTGGTGGGATGGAATGAAGAGAGATATTGCAGAGTTTATATCTCAGTGCTTGGTATACCAACAAGTTAAGGCTACAAGAAAAAATTATAAGGAGATGTTTCACCCATTACCCATTCAAAAATAGAAATGTGAAAACATCACTATTGATTTTTTTCACTGGGCACCCCAAAATGTCTAAAGGGAATAATTTTATATGGGTTATAGTCGATCACCTTAAATTTTTTTCACATTTCATCGCTATAGGAGAATAATTATATCTGGATCAGATTTATAGGATATACATTAAGAAAGTGGTAATGTTTCATTGAGTACCACATTCTATTGTATCCGATAAAGAACTAAGGGTTACCTCAATGTTTTGATGAATTATTCAATAAAATATAGATGGAGAGTTGATTTTCAACACTACGTATCATCCTCAAACATATTTACAGTCTAAAAAAACAATTAAAACCCTAGAGGATATGTTGTGATCTTATTATTTGGATTTGAAAGGTGGTTGGGATCAAAAACCTCATCTACTTGAGTTTTCTTTTGAAATATATTTCACTCAAACATTCAGGTGAGACCTTATGAAGCCCTATATGGAGAGAAATGTAGAGATCCAATGTGATGGAGTGAAGTTGGTGAAAGAAATCTATTAGGACCTGAGGTACCTAAAGAAATGACAGAGAAATTTAGATAAATTCAACAATACATCAAGGAATCTTAGATTTGGTTGAAAATTTATACTAAAAATCACCATCATGATATTTAATTTGAAGTTGGTGATAATGTTTTTCTAAGAATTTACCCTTGGGAGAAGGTTATGAGGTTTGGGAAGAAAGGGAAACAAAGCCCTAGGTATATTGGTCTCTTTAAAATTATTGATCATTTTGGGATGGTATCCTATCACTAAGTGTTTCCATATAAGCTTTCTAAAGTCCATGATGTGTTCTATGAATATCTCTTGAAGAAGTATAAACCTAACCCTTCACATGTACTGAACTTAAAGGTCATACCAATGTAGCAATATATTTCTTATGAGGAAAAATAAGTATACATTATAGATCATATAGATAAAGTTATATGAAACATGAACACTAAACTGGTCAAAGTTATGTGGTGAAACCACCAGTTTTAGAATTCTATATTGTAACTTAAGAATATGATGAGGTAGAAGTATTCACATTCTTTTGTATCAGAGTGATGAATTTCATGATAGAAATTAATTTTAAGGGGGGAATAATGTAACAACATGAGTTTTTATGAATTTATTTTATTTTATTTATTAATTAAATTAAATTTATTTTGTGACTTTTATTACACACAACACCAAGTTAATCTTGTTCTATATGCAACACATTCTTAGCTTGCCTTACATGCGATACTGAGTTTTAATAAAACAATGATATTTTATTAAAATTATTTAAAAAATACCATTAAAAAATATAAATTAAACTTTCTGATATATATAGTAATATATATTTTATAAAATTATGTATAATGGTTTTATACAATGAAAACATATTTATAATAAAATACATAATTTTCGGTAAAGTATTTATATGCTTTGAAAATTTTGTTTTCTAAAAAAAATGCTTTTTATGTATTTTTGTGAACAATAATAAAATTACGTTTCAGAAACTTTTAGACAATTGATTTGATAAAATAATTTTTTTTATTTATAATTTCAAAATTATCTTAGTGTGATTTTTTGGGATTTCTTTTGAAAAGTTTCATTTTTTGATGAATAGTGAAAATACTGAATTTTAAGTGAAAAATGCTTTTTTTGTTTAAATTATTTACAAAGTTAAATTATATTTTAATTTTTATAAAGTATAATTAGGTCAATTATATATATATTAATCCAATTTAGGTCATTGGAATAAATTTTATATAGAATTTGGATATAAAAACATTGTAAGTTTTTGATCATTTTCACTTTGAAAACCTGATTTCTCATCACATCTATTAGATTAATATTAAACTAATTATTTACAATTATGTGAATGTAATTTACAAAAATAAATTCCATATTTTTAATAAGAATAATTTATAATGTCTAATAATTCCGCCTTAATTTTTTACTAAAATGAACAGTGAATGCATTAAAAATTAATTTCTGCGGTTAAGGTAAAAATGGGTTTACCTAGAGGTTAGACTAAAAATATACGGGTAAAAATAACATGTAAACGTGTCTAAAACTATTAAATGGAAACATTTAGACTGTTAAACCGATAATATTTTATAATTTTCCATTTTTAACCCTTTTAATATAAGGAAAACATGAGAGCACTCAATTGTTTTAAAAAATACCAAGTGAGTCCTCTCCCCCACTTTTAAAAGGCCACCCACTCTGCCCCCTTCATCACACCTTCAAACCTATTTATACCAAACAATACCAACCAATATCACTTAAAACATTACCTCATATCATCCTAGAATCATTATTTTTTTCAAAAATCCTACCTAGGAAGTCTTCCAGTGTAAACCTAAGGAGGATACCTGAAGAAGTGGTAACATTCATCAATGGGCGTTTTATCTTTATTTCTTCCTCCACCCCCTTAAATTATTTTTATATCATTATTATATATTAAAATAAGTATCTTAAATATAATTATATGTTTTTATGTTAAGGTAATTACCTACCACCATATCCACTTCTATCAAATGGTTTACAAAATCATCGTTTGTATGTACGATGGACTGACGCCTCGCGAACCGATGTCGTTTATTTTTTCCATTACCACCTCCCATGATCATAAATAATGATGGATTTATAGTTTTAATATAATATTTATAATATTTATGATTTATTATTATCATGTAATTATTATATCACATATACCTTCATACTCCCTATTTTGTGGGAACACGATAACATCATTCACGTGTACGGCGGATGACTGCCTCGTGAATTGATGTGATTTGTTCATTATTTACATGGAATATATTAAGAATGATTTTAATAATTTTTTTGATATATATAAAACAAAAAATATTATATAATGTTAATATATATATCACATACCTTTCATTTATTTCTTTTAATAAGATAAGAAAATAGGAACAACGTTCATGCGTACGTTCGACCTACCGTATCCATGAAAGGTGTATTTAATTTCCTATAACCAAATTTTATGACTAAATATAATTACATATATGATGAATATATATGATATTTATATCATGATTATCACTCTGGATATTATTTATCCATAATCAAATAAATAGAAAAAATTATAACAAATCCAAAACTTATACAAAAAAAGTAGTTATTACTTGAAACATAACATTAACATAGAATTGTTAATAAATATTTAATAAAAGGTCACAATTGTAACACCCCAAGATTTCATAGTACATTATCTCATCAAATTAATTCAATAACTAGCACAACACACAACACTGAGTTTGAGAACACCATAGCTTACCAAACTAGCCGTTCAAAAAGAAGTTATGAATAATATTAACTGAATTTTAAATTTTATATACTCTATAAAATTTTAGAATCCATATTATGTGTTTCTTATACATAATATAAGAACAAATTCATTTTTTTAGATAAAAGAAGTATTTTTCCAAAAATGCAATTTGACTGCCTTTGAATGGAAAACCATTTTTAAATGCAATATTTGACACTTTTATATATTCAATTTGAAAAAATAAACTTCTTATTTAGAATAAGGACATAAAAATTTAGTTTTGATAAATTTTTGGTGTTTTTTAATAACTTTCATATTTGGGTGAATAGTGAAAAATACTAAATTTTAACCGAAAACAACCTTTTTAATCAAAATAATTTCAAGTGTTCAATTATATATTTTAATGGTTTGGATGTATAATTAGATTATATTTTTATCATTTAATTCAATTTTGTTCATTATAAGTAATTTCAAATTTAAATTTGACATAAACACATATCAATCTTTTGATAGTTTTTACTTTTTAAAAAACCCTCTTTTTGGTTTTAATAATGGGAATTAATTTTAAATCAATAAATGAAACTTATATGTTTTGAATTCGGTAAAATATAATTCCTTTTTGAATTAGGAATATCAAAATTATCTTAGGGTGAATTTTTGGAATTTTTCTAAAAAATTTCAGTTTTTGATGAGTTGTGAAAAATACTAAATTTTAATTTAAAACAACTTTTTTAATAAAAATAATTTATAGTGGTAAATTATACTATTGAATAGTTTTAAATTAAAATTAGATTATATTTTTACTATTTAATCCAATTTTGGTCATTTGATGTAATTTCACATTTAAACTAGACATAAACAAGCGTCAATCTTTTGATAGTTATTATTTCTTAAAAACACGCTTTTTGTTTTGACAACGAGAATTAATTTTAAATTAATTTCTGCCACTTATGTGTTTTTAATTGGGAAAAATGGATTCCATATTTGGAATCATGAGGTCCAAATTGTGTAAATAGGTAACTTTTATTTTTAGGCATTATGAATAATTACTTCGGTAAATATTTTTTTTACCATGGTTAAATAGTTAATATAGTAAATAAGGGTAAACAAAATAATATTATAATAATACAAAATTACCCTAACATGTGTTATATTCCCATTTTTTGATTAATGTCTGATCTTGGGCATCCTTGGGTTGACTTTGGGACCCCATGCAGCCACATGAGAGTGATAATGACATTTTATATTAAATAATCTAAAGTAAAGACAAAAAAACAAAAGAAAATATATTTTAGTAAAAAATATTTATATGAGGTTATATAATTGATATATTAAACTATAAATATTAATTAGAAATCTAAAAAGATTTCCTATATCAGGATATTTTATTTATAATTTTTAGAAATAAAATAAATATATTCATATATGACACAATAGTGATCCAGTATTTTACTTATTAATTAAAGAATCAAATAAATGATATTATAAATATTAAAATAAATATAATTTGAAAGTTTTGATTCCATAAAAGAATTTTATAGGTTAATATGGAATGTTAAGGTTGATTCAAGGAATTGTTTTCTAAGTAATATTGCTGTTATTACTTTAACGAAAATAAATTATTAAGTAATGTCAAAATAATCATAATTGAGTTTTTAAAACAAATACTATATTATTGGTTGATATACTATTCCTAAAAGTATAAGGTTCAGACAAAGGGCCTAAATAATATTATTTGTGTCATTAATTAACCTATTAGGGTTTTCTTGGCAGTTTATAGTATGTTTACTAACCATATAACATATAAATACAAAGGGACATGGTTAAAGTCAAACTATTTAACTAAGAGTTAAATCTAAATTATAAAGTTAATATGGTGGCCTAAACCTGTCTAAAACCTATTGGTTGAGATTATTTATACCCATACCCACCCTATCCTCAAAATAAATCATTTTGGAGCCATTAGAAACCTAAAATTATTTTATTATAAAATAATATTTCAAACTTTTCCTAAAGTGGCCTTCACCTCTCTTATAAAAGGGAACTCCCTCTTCTATTAATTTCACACCTCCAAAGCCTTTTGGTTCAGCCAAACCCTACCCAAATATCCTTCAAACTATCCTCCCTTCATCCTATATGCATTCCTTTGGTCAGAAAGTGAACCTAAGGAGCCCTTTTGATCAAATAATAAGGAATAACCTGAAGAAGAGGAGGTTAACCTACCCTCGACCAAGGAAATGTACAAGGTAAGGGTTAATTTTACAATCTCTATATTCTCTGAGGTTGTTTTTACGTAAGTATCTACTGAGACCTCTTTATCATCCACATCTGTTTTTTCTTCAAAATGTATTTCAAATTTTTTTTACTGTTTACTAGACTATGTGTTAAAGTCATTTATTCCCTTATTTGACCTTATATGTTTTGAAAGGAATCTTTCCGTCATTTCCCAAACAAGGTACTTTACAAACTTTTCGACAAAATTAATTTAAGAATTCCTTTTTTAACTTATATGGTGGGTATGGTTATTCTCTGCCGTTATAACATCATCAAAGCTTTCCTTACAAGCTTATAAGAATATTTTCAAAATAAATATTTTCTTTTATAACTATGTGACTTTAAATGATTTCAAAAATAAAGAGATATTTCTGTCAAATAGTTTTGATTTCATCTATGTCAACATCTTTTGATGGATTTTATACTTGTTTTAAGTTGATTCATTATGATACAAATCTTCCATATTTTATTGAAGGTTTTGTGATATGTTTGACTATGGATGTGTTATTTTTATACCATTCATGGTTTATGGTTAAAGTGTTGACATTTCGTATACTAGTTTTAATATGAATATTTATGTTATGTCTCAACGTTTTCATATGATGAATGTATTGGACATAATATGTGACGGGTGGAGCCCGCTATATCTCCTCGATGCATCGGTAGGTCTCATGAGAAAACTAGACGTGGAATTGGACAAGGCCTTTCTCAATTTGATATATGGTTTTGGTCAAGGCCTTAGTCATTTTTAGACGTCTTGACCAAGGCCTTGACAAGATGTTTCAGAATGTCCGACATTATACATTCCCTCATTATGAAATTAATATTCATGGTTCATGTGGTTATTCGACTAGTAGAATACCCATGACTATGTTTTGTTATAGAATTATTTACTCAGCTCATATTCCTGCCATAAAAGTGTTCATGTTTATTATTTTTAAAGGTATATGTTTTCAATTATTCACCACTCCTAATATTTATGTTATCTTTTGCTGTATTGTTTTCTATTACTGAGCATTTGAGCTCACCCCTTTCTTATGTTTCATTTTTCTAGGATATAAAGATGTTAGTTATGAGTGACTTGCATGCATAATCTAGGAGTCTTGGATGTTTCTAATGGAATAAATTAGTGTTGTTTTTCTTTTCAAGTTTTAAATTTGAACTTATGTATGAATATTTCCTCCAAGGCTACTAAACTGATTGGTCTTTTAGGATATTATTTCTTTATATCATGCCAATGTTATATAATAATGCACCGAATTTAGGCAATTGGGGTCAGGGCGTTACAGTTGGTTTCAGGGGAAGTTTAGTACCTACCTTGGAAACTAGATTTAGAAAAACTCTTATTAGAGAACATTACCCTAAGATAGACATTGAGGATTAGTATAGAAGAACTTCCTAGAATTTTGGTAATGTAGAGATTTTTTGAGTTATCCAAGCAATACATCCCTGTCTGGATACGAGCAGGTAGAGGCGGCTCTGGCACAGATGTACCTAGGGGTAAAACTTGAAAACACCGCTTTGAGCTAGACTCGAACAAGAACTAGTGCACGACAACAGGCCTTGCTGCACTCTTGGTTATGACACTCCTGGGGGATAGGCTTAGGATAATTCTCAATTTATTTACAAACCATTATGAAGGGTTTATAAGTATATAATTCCTCAATGAAAACATTTTTAGGATTATGGATTATATCCATAAACTGTTCAATTTACATTAGGTATTTTACAAGTTTGTAATTATTCATTGCGATTCATAAACTGACCTAGTGTATGCCATTGTTTAGAAATGGAACCCAATAGAAGGAATGAGAACTCCAACAATATGTGTGATCCAAAGAGTAAGACAAATTATATCATTAATGGTATTAAGCCAACATTTAGAGGAAAAATATTCTCCCACGTATTCTCAACATATAAAGAAATAATATCATGTGTTAATAAGATAAGTAAGGAATTCTATGAGTCCTATGGCTTTGGAGGGAATCAATAGAAGAAAAAGATGGTAGAGAGAAAAATGGATAAAGGGAAGAGGGGAAAGAAGGATTTTCCCATATGTGATAACTGTGGAAAGAATCACCTTTGTAAATTCTCAAAGAGAATGGGAGTTTGTTATATGTGTGGAGAAAAAGGACTCCAAGTACGTGATTGCAAGGGTAAGAAAACAGTTCCAAATGTAAAATGGTTCATCTGCAAGGAGTTGGTACACTACGCGAATCAATGTCCCATTCATCAGAGTATACCGCAAATGATGCTATTGGATAATAATCAAGTTATGATACTACCATAGATGAAGAGGAATGACTAGTGTTCTTATGTTGTTACTAAGAATTATATAATTTCAGTGTTGTGTCGATGATATACCAGTCATATGAATTATGTAAATAAATAAAGATTTTACTGAAGTACTATTTCATTGAGGATTTGAGATTATATGGTTCAATGAAAAGTGACTCAACAGTAAGTTAAACTTTTTAAAAAATAAATGGTTGGAGGAATGATAATCCTTAATATGGTCCTGATACTGAGGTAGTGATTTTGGAATAAAAGATGGTTGATTTAGATAAATTATATTGGATATTCTTGACTTCCTTGGAACTAATTAATGGTTTGTTTATTCCATCATTGCTGGAGTATTCAAAAATTTTGCATATAAGGAATATATCTAGTATTCTATATGGAATAAGAGAGAATGGATGTAATAAATAAGGTTGTTACCATGTTTTTAAAGAATACATGATGAAAGTATACACATGTTATTACGTGGTAAAAATGATCTTCATTGTGTTTACCTTCCTTATAAATTTTGGATTGTGAGTTGGGACAGAAGTATTTTGGATAAGTATAAAGGTTGGAATATATTAAGTTTTAAATTGGATACTAATATTAAGAATAAATATTTTTTAAGATTATTTTTGTATTGTTATAAAAAGGAAATCTCGGAGGTCGGGAAACAACCCGTCGCATCCAGCGAGGCCGCGAGACATGAACCCACAACTGAAGGGCGACAAGGGTGCATCACCTACCATTGGCCTATGTGATTTCCTGGTTTGTATTATGTCATTTTTTTAAATAATCTCAAAAATGAATTATAAATTTATTTTTTGGAACCCTATACGATTTGGATAAATAGATTATTTTTATGATCTATTATATTTCAAAGTGAAAGATGAGTTTATGGTAGAAATTAGTTAAAGGATAGAACTTTACCTGTCAAGTATATTTTTTTCTCTTATTCTATGAAGAAATTAATTCTTAAACCTTAGTTAAGGGATCTTAAAACCAAAAATGTATTATCCTAATATCTTATGTTTTGTTTAACTGATGATATTTTAAATCATCATAGATTGATGGATTTGAGGCCCTCAATTTTACACTTTTTTGGGATTGATAACCTCAATCACTCCCTATAAATATTTAATTTTTTCCTCTAATTATGTCTCTATAATTTCCACCAATGTTCTCCTAATAGAGATCATAATTTGGTGGTGACTTTTCATTTCCCTTTCCCTCTTATTAAGACTAAATTTTATTAACTCAATTTCCGATGTGGGTTTTCCACAAAGGTATTTTCTATTTACAACATTTTATTTTAGAAGAACAATTTCAAATTGATAGGACATAATTTATTTAAGATGGGGAGAACTTAACCCTCCAATATTTCCTAGTATATTATCTCTTCAAAGTAATTCAATAACTAGCGCAACACACAACACTGAGTTTGAGCGCACCACAACTTACCAAACTAGCCATTGAAAAAGAAGTTATGAATAATATTAACTTAATTTTGAATTTTATATACTCTATAAAATTTTAGAATCCATATTATGTGTTTCTTAGACATAATATAAGAACAAATTCATTTTTTTTCCAGATAAAAGAAGTATTTTTCAAAAAATGCAATTTGACAGCCTTTTAATGGAAAACCATTTTTAAATCCAATATTTGACACTTTTATGTGTTAAAGTTTTCAAAATAAACTTCTTCTTCATAATCGGGACATCAAAATTTAGTTTTGATAAACTTTTGGTGTTTTTCTGATAACTTTAATATTTAGGTGAATAGTGAAAAATACTAAATTTTAACTGAAAACAACCATTTTAATCAAAATAATTTAAAGTATTCAATTATATATTTTAATGGTTTGTAAGAGTAATTATATTATATTTTTATCATTTATTACAATTTTTGTCATTATAATCAATTTCACATTTAAATTTGACATAAACACATGTCAATATTTTGATAGTTTTTACTTTTTAAAAAACCAGTTTTTTGGTTTTGACAATGAGAATTAATTTAAAATTAATAAATTCAACTTATATGTTTTGAATTTGGTAAAATAGACTTCCTTTTTTAATTCTTAATATCAAAATTAAATTAGGGTGATGTTTTGGTATTTTTCATAAAACTTTCAGTTTTAGATGAGTTGTGAAAAATACTAAATTTTAATTTAAAATTACTTTTTTAATCAAAATAATTTATATTGATAAATTATACTATTAAGTAGTTTTAAAGTATAATTAGATTATATTTTTACCATTTAATCAAATTTTGGTCATTCAATGTAATTTCACATTTAAACAATTCATAAACAAGCGTCAATATTTTGATAGTTATTATTTCTTAAAAACATGCTTTTTTGTTTTGACAGCGAGAATTAATTTTAAATTAATTTCTACCACTTCTGTGTTTTGAATTTGGAATAATGGATTCCATATTTAGAATCATGAGGTCCAAATTTTGTAAATAGGTAAATTTTATTTTTAGACATTATGAATATTTATTTCAGTAAATATTTTATTTACCATGGTTAAAGGGTAAATGCGGTAAATAAGTGTAAAATAAATAATATCATAATAATACTAAATTACCCTAACATGTGTCATAATCATATTGGTTGATTAATTTCCGACCTTGGTCATCCTTTTGTTGACTTTGGGACCCTATGGAGCCACATCGGTGTGATAATGACATTTTATATTAAATAATCTAAAGTAAATAAAAAAATTACAAAAGAAAATATCTTTTAGTAAAAAATTTTTATATGAGGTTATATAATTGATCTATTAGACTATAAATTGTCATTAGAAAAATAAAAATATTTCCTACATCATGATATTTTATTTATAATTTTTAGACATAAATTATATATATTTATATATGACATAATAGTGATGTAGTATTTTCCTTATTAATGAAAGAATAAAATAAATGATATTATAAATATTAAAATAAATATAATTTGAAAGTTTTGATTCCATAAACGAATTTTATAGGTTAATATTTCATGTTAAGGTTAATTCAAGTAATTTTTTTCGAAGTAATAGTGCTGTTATGACTTTAAGAAAAATAAATTATTAAATAATGTCAAAATTCACATAATTGAGTTTTTAAAACAAATACTATATTATTGGTGATATAATTTTGATAAAATTCTAAGGTTTGGAAAAAGGGCCTAAATAATATTATATGTGTTATTAATGAACCTATTGGGGTTCACTTGGTAGATTATAGTAAGTTTATTAACCATATAATATAAAAATACAAAGAAACATGGTAAAAGTCAAACTATTTAACTAATACTTAAATCTAAATGATAAAGTTAATATGGTGACCTAAACCTATCAAAAACCTATTAGTTGGGAGAATTTTGACCCATACCCACACTATCCTATAAATAAATTACTTTGGAGCCATTATAAACTAAAAATTATTTTATTATAAAATAATATTTCAAACTTTTCCTAAAGTGACCTTCACCTCTCTTATAAAATGGCACTCCAACTTCTCTTAATTTCACACCTCCAAATCCTTTTGGTTCATCCAAAACCTACAAAAATATCCTTTAAACTATCCTCCCTTCATCCTAGGGGCCTTCCTTTGTTTATAAATCCAACCTAAGGAGCCCTTTTGATTAAATCAAAAGGAAGAACCCGAAGAAGAGGAGGTTAACCTTTTCTCGACCAAGGAAAAGTATAAGGTATGGGTTAATTTCATAATCACTTTATTATCCAAGGTTGTTTTTACATAAGTATCTACTAGGACCTCTTTATCATCCACATCCGTGTTTTCTTAAAAATGTATTTCAAAACATTTTTAATGTTTACTAGACTATGGGTTAAAGTCATTTATACCCTTATTTTACCTTATATGTTTTGAAAGGAATCATTCTGTCATTTTCCAAACAAGGTACTTTACGACCTTTTTGACAAAATTAAGGTAAGAATGGTTTTTTTAACTTATACTGCAGGTATGGATATTCTCCGCCATTATAACATCGTCGAATCTTCCCTTACAAGCTTATTAGAATATTTTCAAAATAAATGTTTTCTTTTATAATTAAGTGACTTTAAATGATTTCAAACAGAAAAAGATATTTCTATCAAATAGTTTTGATTTCATCTATGTCAACAACTTTTGATGGATTTTATACTTGTTTGAAGTCAATTAATTATGATACAAATCTTCCATATTTTATTGAAGGTTTTGTGATATGTTTGACTATGGATGTGTTATTTTTATACCATTCATGGTTTATGGTTAAAGTATTGACATTTTGTATGCTAGTTTTAATACAAATGTTTATGTTAGGCTTAAAAATTTTCATATGAGGAATTTATTGGACTTATTATGTGACGGGTAGAGCCCGTTATAGCTCCTCGATTCATCAGCAGGTCTCATGAGACAACTAAACATGGATTGGATGAGGCCTTTATCAATTTGATATATGGTTTTGGCCGAGGCCTTAATAATTTTTAGATATCTTGGTCGACACCTTGAAAAGATGTTTCAGAATGTATGGCATTATAAATTCCCTCATTATGAAAATAATATTGATGGTTCATGTGGTTATTCGACTAGTAGAATACCCATGGCTATGTTTTATTATGGAATTATTTACTCCACTCATATTCCTTCCATAAAATTGTTCATGTTTATTTTTTGTAAATGCATGTGTTTTCAATTATTCACCATGCCTAATATTTATGTTATCTTCCACTGTATTGCTTACCCTTAATGAGCGTTTGAGATCACCCCTTTCTTATGTTTCATTTTCTTAGGATATGAAGAAGTTAGTTATGAGTGACTTGTAGGCATAATCTAGGAGGCTTTGATGTTTATAATGGAATAAATTAGTTTTGTATTTATTTTCAAGTTGTAAAGTTGAACTTATGTACGAATCTTTCTTCCAAGGCTACTAAACTGATCGGTCTTTTGGAACATGATTTCCTTGTATCATGCCAATGTTATGTAATTATTCACCGACTCTGGGCAACTAAGGTCAAGGCATTCGAGTTGGTATCAGGGAAAGTTTAGTACCAACCATGGAAACTAGATTTAGATTAACTCTTATTAGAGCACATTATCCTAAGATAGACTTTGAGGATTAGTATAGAAGAACTTCCTAGAATTTTGGTAATGTAGAGATTTTCTGAGTTTTACAAGAAATACATCCCTGTCTGGTTCAGATCAGGTAGAGGCGGCTCTGGCACAGATGTACCTAGGGTTAAAACTTGAAAACATCTCTTTGAGCTAGACTAGAACAAGAACTAGTGCACGACAACAGGCCTTGCTGCACTCTTGGTTACGAAACTCCCAGGGGATAGGCTTAGGATAATTCTCATTTTCTTTACAAACTATTATGAAGGGTTTATGAGTATATACTTACTCAAAGAAAACATTTTTATGATTATGGATTGTATCCATAAACTGTTCAATTTACGTTAGGTATTTTACAAGTTTGAAATTATTCATTGCGATTCATAAACTGACCTAGTGTATTACATTGTTTAGAAATGGCACCCAATAGAAGGAATGAGAACTCCAGTAATACGTGTGATCCAAAGAGTAAGACATATTATATCCTTAATGGTATTAAGCCAAAATTTAGAAGGGAAATATTCTCCCACGTATTCTCAACATATGAAGAAATAGTATCATGTGTTAATAAGATAAGTAAGGAATTCTCTGAGTCCTATGGATTTGGAGGGAAGAAAGAGAAGAAAAGGATGGTAGAGAGAAATATGGATAAAGGGAAGAGTGGAAAGAAGTATTTTACCATATGTGATAACTGTGGAAAGAATCACCTTTGTAAATGCTCGAAGATAATGGGATTTTGTTATAAGTGTGGAGAAAAAGGACTCCAAGTACATGATTGCAAGGGTAAGAAAATAGTTCCAAATGTAAAATGTTTCATCTGCAAGGAGTTGGTACACTACACAAATCAATGTCCTAGTCATCAGAGTATACCGCAAATGATGCTATTGGATAATAATCAAGTTATGATACTAACATAGATGAAGATGAATGACTAGTTTTCTTATGTTGTTACTAAAGAATTTTGTAATTTCAGTGTTGTATCGATTATATAACATTCATATGAATTATGTAAATAAATACGGATTGTACTACATTACTATTTCATTGAGGATTTGAGATTATATGGTTCTATGAAAAGAGAATAAAAAACAAGTTAAACTTTTAAAAAAATACATGGTTGGAGGAAAGGTAATCCTTAATATGGTCTTGATACTGAGGTAGTGATTTTGAAATAAAAGATGGTTTATTTGGATAAATTATATTGGATATTCTTGACTTCCTTGGAACTGATTAATGGTTTGTTTATTCCATCATTGCTGGAGTATTCAAAATTTTCGCATATAAGGAATATATCTAGTATTCTATAAGGAATAAGGGAGCATGAATGTAATAAATAAGGGTGTTACCATGTTTTTAATGAATACATGATGAAAGTATACACATGTTATTACATGGTAAAAATGATATACATTGTGTTTACCTTCCTTATAAATTTTGGACTATGAGTTTGGACAGAAGTATTTTGGATAAGTATAAAGGTTGGAATATATTAAGTTTGAAATTGGATACTAATATTAAGAATAAATAATTTTTTAAGACTATTTTTGGATTGTTATAAAAAGGACCACCTCGAGGTCGAGGAACAACCCGTCGCATCCAATAAGGCCGCGAGACTTGAACCCGCAACCGAAGGGCGAAAAGGGTGCATCACTTACCACTAGCCTATGTGATGTCCTGGTTTGTATAAGGTCATTTTTAAATAATCTCACAAATTAATTATAAATTAATTTTTTTAGAACACTATACAATTAGGATAAATAGGGTATTTTTATGTTCTATTATATTTTCGAGTGAAAGATAAGTTTTTGGATGAAATTAGTTAAAGGATAAAACTTTACTTGTCATGTTTTTTTCTCTCTTATTCTATGAAGAAATTAATTCTTAAACCTTAATTAATGGATCTCAAAACCAAAAATTTATTATGCTAATACCTTATGTTTTGTTGAACTGATGATATTTTAAATCATCATAGATTGATGTCTTTGAGGCCCTCAATTTTACACTTGTTTGGGATTGATGATCTCAATCACTCCCTATAAATATTTAAATTTTCCCTCCAATTATGTGTCTCTATTTTCCACCAATGTTCTCCTAATAGAGATCATAATTTGGTGGTAAATTTTCATTTCCCTTTCCGTCTTATTAAGACTAAATTTTTTTAACCCAGTTTCCGATGTGGGTTTTCCACAAAGGTATTTTCTATTTACAACCTTTTATTTTTGAAGAACAATTTCAAATTGTGAGGACACAATTTATTGAAGTTGTGGAGAATGTAACACCCCAAGATTTCATAGTACATTATCTCTTTAAATTAAATCAATAACTAGCGCAACACATAATATCGAGTTTGAGTGCACCACAACTTACTAAACTAGCCATTCAAAAAGAGGTTATGAATAATATTAACTGAATTTTGAATTTTATATACTCTAAAAATTTTTATAATCCATATTTTGTGTTTCTTATACATTATATAAGAACAAATTCTTTTTTCCAGATAAAAGAAGTATTTTTCAAAAAATGTAATTTGACTGCCTTTTAATGAAAAACCATTTTTAAATCCAATATTTGACAATTATATTCTCAATTTGACAAAATAAACTTCTTCTTCAGAATCAGGACATAAAAATTTAGTTTTGATAAATTTTTGGTGTTTTTCTGATAACTTTCATATTTGGGTGAATAGTGAAAAATACTAAATTTTAACTGAAAACAGCCTTTTTAATCAAAATAATTTAAAGTGTTAAATTATATATTTTAACGTTTTGAAAGTATAATTAGATTATATTTTTATCATTTAATATAGTTTTTGTCATTATAAGTAATTTACCTTTTAAATTTGACATAAACACATGTCAATATTTTGCTAGTTTTTACTTTCTAAAAAACCGACTTTTTGGTTTTTATAATGAGAATTAATTTAAATTATTAAATTCAAATTATATGTTTTGAATTTGGAAAAATATAATTCCTTTTTGAATTCATAATACCAAAATTATCTTAGGGTGAATTTTTGGTATTTTTCTGAAAACTTTCAGTTTTTGATGAGTTGTGAAAAACACTAAATTTTAATTTAAAACAACTTCTTTAATCAAAATAATTTATAGTGCTAAATTATAATATTGAGTAGTTTTAAAGTATAATTAGATTATGTTTTTACCATTTAATCCAATGTTCATCATTGGATTTAATATCACATTTAAACTAGACATAAACAAGCGTAAATCGTTTGATAGTTATTATATCTTAAAAACACGCTTTTTTGTTTTGACAGTGGGAATTCATTTTAAATAAAATTCTGCTACTTCTGTGTTTTGAATTTGGAATAATTGATTCCATATTTTGAATCAAGAGGTAAAAAATTTTTAAATAGGTAACTTTTAATTTTTAGACATTATGAATAATTACTTCAGTAAATATTTTATTTACTATGGTTAAAGGGTAAATCTGGTAAATAAGGGTAAAATAAATAATATAATAATAATAAATTACCCTAACACGTGTCTTATTCATATTGGTTGATTAATTTACGTCCTTGGGCATCCTTGGGATGACTTTGGGACCCCATGGAGCCACATGGGTGTGATAATGACATTTTATATTAAATAATTTTAAGTAAAGACACAAATAACAAAAGCAAATATCTTTTAGTAAAAAAAATTTTATATGAGGTTATATAACTTATGTATTCGACTATAAATAGTTATTAGAAATATAAAAATATTTCCTAAAACATGATAATTTATTTATAATTTTTATACACAAAATAAATATATTTATATATGACACAATAATGATGCAGTATTTTCCTTATTAATGAAAGAATCAAATAAATGATATTATAAATATTAAAATAAATATAATTTTATTTTTTTGATTCCATCAATGAATTTTATAGGTTAATATGACATGTTAGGGATGATTCAATTAATTTTTTTCTAAGTAATAGTGCTGTAATGACTTTAAGAAAAATAAATTATTAAATAATTTCAAAATTGACATAATTGAGTTTTTTAAAAAAATACTATATTATTGGTTGATATAATATTCTAAAAGTATAAGGTCCAGCCAAAGGGCCTAAATAATATTATATGTGTCATTATTTAACCTATTAGAGTGCGCTTGGTAGTTTATATTAAGTTTATTAACCATATAATATAAAAATACAAAGGGACATGGTAAAAGTCAAACTATCTACCTAAGAGTTAAATCTTAATGATAAAGTTAATATGGTGACCTAAACCTTTCTAAAACCTATTAGTTGAGAGGATTTATACCCATACCCACCCTATATTCAAAATAAATTATTTTGGAGCCATTATAAACTGAAAATTATTTTATTATAAAATAATATTTCAATGTTTTCCTAAAGTGGCATTCACCTCTCTTATAAAAGGGCACTCCCCCTTATCTCAATTTCACACCTCCAAAGCCTTTTGGTTCAGACAAAAACTGCCCAAATATCCTTTAAACTATCCTCCCTTCATCCTATAGGCCTTCCTTTGTCCAGAAATCCATCCTAAGGAGCTCTTTTGATCAAATCCAAAGGAAGAACCCGAAGAAGAAGAGGTTAACCTACCCACAACAAAGTAAAAGTACAAGGTAAGGGTTAATTTCACAATATCTTTGTTATTAGAGGTTGTTTTTACGTAAGTATCTACTAGGATATCTTTATCACCCATATCTATGTTTTCTTAAAAATGTATTTTAAAACATTTTTACTGTTTACTAGAATATGGGTTAAAGTCATTTATACCCTTATTTGAGCTTATATGTTTTGAAAGGAATCTTTCCATTGTTTTCCAAACAAGGTGATTTACGATATTTTAGACAAAATTAAGGTAATAATGCCTTTTTTTAACTTATACAGAGGGTATGGATATTCTCTGCCATTATACCATCGTCGAAGCTTCCCTTACAATCTTATAAGAATATTTTCAAAATAAATGTTTTATTTTTTAATTATGCGACCTTAAATGATTTCAAAAAGAAATAGATATTTCTATCAAATAGTTTTTATTTCATCTACGTCAACATTTTTTGATGGATTTTATACTTGTTTGAAGTAGATTAATTATGATACAAATCTTCATTATTTTTTGAAGGTTTTTTGATGTGTTTGACTGTGGATGTGTTATTTTTATACCATTCCAGGTTTATGGTTAAAGTATTGAAATTTCATTTTCTAGTTTTAATATGAATTTTTATGTTATGTTTCAACCTTTTCATATGAGGAATGTATTGGACTTAGTATGTGATGGGTGGAGCCTGCTATAGCTCCTCGATGCATCGGTAGGTCTCATGTGACAACTAGACATGGAATTGGCCGAGGCCTTTCCCAATTTGATATATGGTTTTGGCCGAGGCCTTAATCATATTTAGAAATCTTGTATGAGACCTTCACAAGATGTTTCAAAATGTACAACATTTTACATTCCCTCATTATGAAAATAATAATGATGGTTCATGTGGTTATTCAACTAGTATAATACCCATGAGTATGTTTTTTTATGGAATTATTTACTCAGCTCATATTCCTACCATAAAAGTGTCCATTTTTATTATTTGTAAAGGCATGTATTTTCCATTATTCACCATGCCTAATATTTATGTTATCTTCTGTTTTATTGCTTACCCTTACTGAGCATTTGAGCTCACCCCTTTTTTATGTTTTATTTTCCCAGGACATGAAGAAGTTAGTTATGAGTGACTTCCAGGCATAATCTAGGAGGCTTGGATGATTATAATGGAATAAATTAGTGTTGTATTTCTTTTCAAGTTGTAAATTTTAACTTATGTATGAATCTTGCTTCCAAGGCTACTAAACTGATCAGTCTTTTAGGACATGATTTCCTTATATCATTCCAATGTTATGTAGTAACACATAGACTCTGGGAAACTGGGGCAGGGTGTTGCTATAATAAAATCATATATGGTATTATATACATGAGTACAGTTTTTCAATATATTTATAATAAACTTATATTTATTATACAAGAGTTTTGACTGAGTATAATGGCAGTCAAGACTTAAGGTAAGGGATTTTTGTCTCAATTTTCCTTCTTTGAGATGAACGTTATGTTATGAACATATATTATTTCACAAGGTGTGTGTAAAACCCTTCTTAAATGTAATATCATTAATTTATTCATACTTTTGATATTTTATATTTCATTTTATTTTATTCCTTCATGGGTATTATGAATCAATGTTATCAAAGTGGTAAATATTTTATGTTACAATCACATATTTTATTAGGATTGTTTACGATTAAGTCTCAAATGATGAAATCTATTGATCTACCTATAAATAATTCTCATGAAGTTTTTTATACTCTAATTTTTCATGATATATTCATATAATTTTACCATTTTCCCACTATTTGGAACATAAAATTTTGAAGATTTTTTAAATAAATTTTGACTTTATTTCTCTCTTTGGTCAAAAATATGTTTTCTTCTAAAACAATGTTTTATAAAATGTTTTCAAAAATGTTTTATTGCACTCATATTATTTTTAAAAGAAATTTTTACCCATGTTTGAATTTATAAAAAATGTTTTTAAATAAATCTTCATGTCTTTTTGAAAACAATTTTTTTTAGATTTTACTGAAAGTGTGACTAGAATATTTTTTTAATGTATGCAACATGCCCAGAATTCACCAACGTGATGAATAATTATTTCTTTGAAGATTACTTTATAATTTTTCATATTTATTTTCAATGAAAAAGGTTTTCAACATGTTTTAGGTTTTAATAAGAATTTTTCAAATAGGAAAGGATATTTTCTTCAAGAAGTGTTTTAAATTATTTTTAAGAGCTTGATTTATAAGTCTTCAAGTTTATTTTCAAAGAAAATTATTTTCACAATTTTTTAGTTTTTAAAAATTTATTTTCAAATAATATATATTCTCTACAAGAAATATCCCAAGTAGTCTTCCAAAATTATTTTCTATTTAAGATTAAATTATTTGAGTTTAATTATTCTTTATTGGGGATACGATCCAAGTATAACATACTTATTATTTCTTTGAATGGTTTATGTTTTTGATTACATGTTTTTTTATGAAACTAATTTTTCTTCCATGGGTTATACCATGATCAAATGATTATGAAACTAGGTTAATTTCATGGGTTATTCTACGATGAAATATTTATGAAACCTATATATTTTTCACTAGTTATGATATAATTAAAATTTTATGATACCCGTTTCATTTCATGGGTTATAATATGATTAATGTTTATGATATTATCGCACACATAAATATTTCTTTGATTATGTGATGAGTGGGACCTATATATCTCTCCAATGCATTGGGTAAAGATTTATATCTAATGATATATATAGGAATAGAATAGAAAGTGGAATTAGATCAATAAAATAGGGTTGTAATAATGAGAGAACTTGGATTAGTAAGACTAGTTTGGAATGAGAAGTGAACCCGATTCAGTAATATCGGGCTGGAATGGGGATTGAAACTGGCTTAGTAAGGGGATTTGTCCACTATGATGTTCTTGTGAGTGATCCTTGACTAATATAGAAATAATTTTCTATGATTTTGTGCATGAAAAAAATTCCATGTCTTATGAAAATATTAGGAACTCATGATTCATGTTCTTTGTTTCCTTATTATTCAGGTCTTATGAACGGTCAATATTTAGGCCACAGCTCAAGATTATGATATTTGATATACATGGTATGGTTTTTAAATTCTATGATCATGTTCTCATAAATTTATGTTTATGTTATGATTGCATATCTTAATTTTTACCCTTACTGAGAATATAATCTCACCCTTTCTTACGCTTCCTTTACCTAGGTTATAAAGATTTTTATTATGTATGAAATATCTAAGAAGTGTGCTAGTTATGAAGAATGTTGTAGGAGATAATGTGGCTCACTTGTGGACCATTGTTTATATTTAAAAGTTTTTGAAGGAACTAAACTACATTGGTACTTGGGTGTGTGTTTATGTAATATAATGAATATCCATAAAAAATGATGTAATGTCTATGTATAATAATCCAAGGTCACTATACATAATGTTTTCTAATTGTTTTTGGACTAGAACCATGGTGAACATGTCTTCTGGATTTTTTATTCTAACTATCATTTTATAAATCAATATTCATGTCCTCTATAATATTCTAGATGAAATGATATTTCATATTTATGTGTTACATATATAACTAAAACACCATAATCCCTAAAAATTTATTACACTACTTCTATTTCATAATAACTAACCACCTTCCAAGACACTTTGAAGATCCTCCAATAGTCATGTAAACTATACCAGTTCATTCCCTTTTTCTATTATGTACATATATTCTAATTACATTGTGGAATGAACTAAAATATTCTATAGTCTTGGAATCCATTTGACTATTGTTCATAAATCATGTTTTACACTTTTTAGTACATGAATCTATCCCAAAGTCCACATCCTCATAACCCTAAAATGGATCATCTGTTCTAAAGTAGACATCTATATCTCCAAATCCTTTGAGATAAATAACTATCTACACACTATTTAGAACAAAACTTCTGGAAACCTAGTTCCATAAAATAACTTTATAGTTACCTACATTTTCTAGAGTTTCCACTACAGTTATAATTTTCAAACTGAATCTAACATCCATAGATTCACCTTATAATCATCTGAATAAAAACATGAATTAAATTCACATATCCTACAAATCTCACACTTTAAGACTTATTAAATGAAAAACTAGAAATATCCAACACTTATTCAAAAAATTAGACTCTACATAAAATAGTAAAAGTGCCTCCAACACCGTTCAATTACCATAGTCCCATAGAGGTACAATGCTTTCTCAAACTTTTTTGGATTAGATCCTTGGTGAGCATGTCTATGTGATTTTTTATTCCAAATATATTCTGAAAATCATGAAATCTATCCTCTAGTATCTTCTATATAAAATTATATTTCACATTGATGTGTTTCATCTATGGGTGAAACACTCAAACCCATACCAATGTATTGCGCCCTTACTATAACATAATAACAAATCACCTTCATGGACACTTTGATGTTCCTATAATAGACACCTCAACTATAAAATTTCCTTCCAAAATTTTATTGTAGCCATATATCATACTTCCATTGTGTATAGTGCTACCATCAGCTATAATTTAGACATCTAGCTAACTATTATACCATTGAATGTGAGCATGAATCCTATTATATACTTTTGAGTATATTAATCTCCCCTAAAGGCTATATATACATAACCCTATAGTCTATCATCTTGTAATAATCACAAAGATATATATACCATTCCATTGAGATACTAGATGATCAATTTCATAGCTTCATAGTACCCTTTCCCCAAAGTTTTCCATTGATCATCCAATGACTCCCCCGATACATGCAATTTCAAGGCTAGTATATACCATTTCATACATTAGGTTTCTTAACATTGATACTAATAGGAATATCCCTTAAAGCCTTATATGTATATATGATATATATATATATATATATATATATATGTAAGAAACATTGCATTGTATTCAATTTATGATTTGAATTCCCATGGAATTTATTATTCTAGAAAACTGATAAATAATTATCATTTATTGATTATCCCACAAAGGCAATCATTAAGGAGCTATTATATAAGATTTGGAACATGGGAGTAAATGCATATGATGCATGAAAAGGTTATAGAATTTATAATTTTGTTTTAAAACATGAATAAATGAGTTAATAATTAAAGGGTGTCATTAATTTCCTATCTAAACTACTACCATGTGATGATAGTGAGTGTGTGACTACCTCAGGATTGGATAGAACTATCAAATACATAAAGTTACTTTATTCTTCCTCATTTTCACTTTGAGATGCTATCACGCTGTAGAGGCTGGTGGATCCCACTTGATCATCAAGTGGTTCATGCATAACCCATGAATACACCATGATGGTGGTATTATTTTCAAATTAGTGATCTTTATCAAACTATATGATGATGATGATAGTGTAGTAGTCACTCTTTAGTGTAAGGTACATATGTTTTATAACATGTTTTTTAATTTAGTTTTTATATAGGTTTCATATTATCTTGCTTAGAGATCCTTGGAAAAAGGGTTTTAATTAAATTTTTTGTTTCTAATAATTTTTATTAGACTCTACCAAAACCCTAAAATGGTATTAATGGTAACCCATAATTTAGATTTATGAAATCCAAAATTGAAATAAAGAATAATTTCAAAATAGAGTTTTGGTTTTAATGTTTTATAAAAATATTTAATTGGTTTTACCCTTACAGAGCTGGGATATAAAAAGTTATCCAAGGATTTACCCTTAAGTAGAGTGGTCCATGTATGGGTCAACTCACCTTACCCTTATATAGATTGGTCTATATAAAGGTAACCAAAATTTACCCTTATGAAAAACATTATCTTGTAAAGTTAGTGATTTTTTTAAAAGGATTGTGTAAAGGTCTTCACCTAGTTACCTTTTTGAAAATTGGTTTACCTTTACTTAATGGAGTTCACATAAGGGTAATATAAGTTTTAACTTTATGTGAAGGGTTCATATAAAGGTAAGAGCTGAGTGACCTTATATGGTATGAATTGCATAAGGGTCAAGCCTATTTATTCTAATGTATACTATCTACGTAAGGGTAGATGGTGGATACCCTTATAAAGAATATGGATTCTACGTTAGGGTAAATATGAAAGATTTTAAAATTTTCTTTTAAATTCTTGAATGATATGGTTTAGAAAATGTTTATAAATAATTATAAAAGGTATTTTGGGATATTTTAATTTATAAAAGGTTTATAAATTAATATATTATACTTTTTTATAATTAATTAAATGTTTATGAAACATTATATTCCAAAATAATAAATATTAATATTTGAAATACCTTTTACCAAATTATGAGGCAAAACATATTATATAGAAATAAATGTTTTTATTTATAAATCATAAGTGATAAATTATAAAGATTTAAAAATTGTGAAATAAGTCGAAAACATAAGATGTTTATCTTTATATTAGGAATTATTCATAATTAATTATTTTGAATTGTTCAAAATTAAAAGAGACCTTATTTGGGGGTTATTTAAGCCACATCAAAAATGTTTTGATGATTGATATGATAAAGGTTTAAATAATTATTAAGTTTATGATATTTAGATTATGTAAAATTTTTATATTTTGATAATTGGATTATAAATTGTTTATAATTAATAAAATATAATATAGTTAAAATGGAAATTACATATAATGATAAATATGAAAGATTTCATATTGTAATGAATATAAAATTTTTATATTCATAATTATGGAATGTACACAATGTTAGAGATAATATTATAAAAGGGTTTATAGTTAGATTTTATTTAGGAACTGTCCTTAAGTATTTACCTCATGTTAAAATTTATTTAAAATTTATTCCCTATTTTATTCTTAGTTAAAAATGTTTTATATGTTTAATGGTGTATGATTTAGTTAAATTGTTAAATTTTATCTAAGTAGAGTTTTGAATTGCATGTTAGTAATGAATCTATAATGAATTTAGTTTTTCATCTATATTGACCTCAGTTTCTAATAAAAGTTATGAACTTAATTTTTTTAATATAGTTTGTGCATATAAGGTGTTAGAGTTATGATAAATTAGATTCTATCTTGGTAAAATGTATCCTCAAGTAGAGGTACTTAGGGTCGGACTACCTACCTACCTAGAGGATTATACCTTTTCTAGGCTAGTTAATGGGGATGGATATCTGTCACTATGGGATTACTCAGGTGGATAACTCTATGAATTTAAATTATGTGTTCATATACCTTATGAATATGATTCATTCAGATATGTGCGAATATATTTGAATTCTATTTTTAGGTTAGTAACACAAACATATGGGTTATTAAAAGGTCTACACATCAATATGGTTTGGATATATTGATTTGGTGGAGGGAATAGGATTCTAAACTAAATTACTATAAGCGTGCATGACTAAAATGGTATAACATGATATAATATGGTGAGATAAACACCCCTTAAAAACGTGATATTACTTCCATATAAACACTTGTTAGGATATGGATCATTCAATCAATTAGTTTCATGCCAAAGTGGGGTTCTTATATATTAAATTCTTTAGGGAAAGAAAATAATGAGTGATTATAGATTATCCTTGGGTAGTTTCATTCCAAAGTGGGCTTCCCTTAGACTATCTTATGATTAAATAAATTTTGGAATTTTATTTCAATTACACTAGCTAGGAATCCCAAAGGGTTCAGATGATGGAAGAATAAAGATGGGTTTATCCATATTATGCATTGGACAAAGAGTTGTTTAGTCAATTATTCAAGATTCATATAGTATGATTTCGATGATGGACTACCTAAAAAACTAATCAATGAGTTCTGTGCTAATGATGGGTCATTTTCTTAGTGATCTATGGATATTTTCCCACTAATGGTTATGATGAATTTTCAAAATAGGTTCATCATTTTATTGAGGTCTAATTTAATAAAAGTACTTATTAAATGGTTAATAATACATGATACTCATTTGATATAATATTTTTTTGTATATAATATCATCAACATCATCATAATCAAGATAAATTTTGTAATTAATATTTGAAATGGAGAAACCTAATGTTAGTAGTTCTTAATATAGGTAATGAAATAAAATTTCTTAAGTACAATTTGTGTCTTAAGAAAAGTTCTTCAGAAAAATGTAATGTGTCAGAATAATTCCTTCCTTAGTAATCAAGTGTTGATTCTGTTTAATAAGAGAATATATATTCTTAGAGAATCATAGAGTGATTGATTTAAGATTTATAATTAATTAGATGAAAAATGACCTAATAAATAATAGTCTCCACTCAATATGATTAGTTACATCAAATTTAGTCTCATATACTCAATATGATTGGGTATGTAAAATAATATTCAATTTGATTTAATATTTTGATTATTCAATGACAATAATGGTTTCAATAATGATTTATTAGTTATATAAATTAGTCATATTATTCTAATAGATATATGATATCGACTGTATAATTAATTTTTTTTAAAAATATTTAAAGGTTAGAAGATGGGAATGAATTGAAGGCTAATGATCGATGGATTATTTCAAGTAATGGAGAAAAAAGAGATTCTATATTGATAAGTTATATATACTTAAAGATTCAATAAACTTATCATATGATGTGAATTTTTACCTCTATTATCTCTTTTGAAGAGCATGTAAATAATAGCTTGTTATATGAATTGGGATGGGTTTTTTTAAATGAATTGGTTTATGATTTATTTAATTCTATAACATGCTTTAATTAGAGAATAAAAAAATTGTTTGTTCTAGTTAGGGAATGTATCCTATTGTCATATATAGAAATGTTACGAATATATGATTGAATTCAAAAAATATTTATCTAATACTTTTAAAGTGTTTATAATATAAATATAAACATGAAATATGGTTCTAGGTTCTAAATTTTAGGTTAGATAGGAAAAGTAGGTAAAAATTCAAACCATAAGAATAAAAGTTGGTTGAAATGTTTAATAATGTTTCTTTAGAAATATAATCAATGTCATTGAAAGTTAGGTTTTTTAGAAAGGATGAGTAATAATAAAATATGATTGGATTATATAAGATATACTTTAAAGAGTTTGTAAAACCCTATAGAATATTTATGTCTGGTATGGAGAATATTGAAATTAATTTTAAAAGGTATGTGATACTGAATTTATATTAAAAAAAAACTTATTTTCAAAAAGTAAAGGTTCAAAACAAATATAATATAATATATTATATAAAAATAATAGTATATTTGTTAAATGTTCCTATTGAATGAAAAAATGTTATTTCCTAACACAAAAGAGTTTTAGTTTCTTAGAAAAGATATTCTAAAAAGAATATGGGGTCTAAGAGACTAGTAGGAGTATGTTTGGACTTAGAGAATTTCAAAATTAACAAATTATGGATAACAACAACCGTAAGTTAAATTTTTTTCCACTTAATATCCCAAAATGTTTAGATAAGTGATGATAAAGAAAATTTCAAAGTTTTATATTTAGTTACCATTTAGAAAGTTGATATAACTATTATACCAGTTCAAGATAAAGTTATTTTCACTCAATATAGTAAAAGGATTGAGGATATTTGAAAATAAAGAAAAATTTAAAGTGATATTTTTAGTTACCATTAAAAGTGAAAGAAAGTATTTATTGAAAGATTTTTCTAGTAAAATTTAAAATTTGAATTAACACTTTATATCCTAAAAGAGTTTTAATATATGATGGTAAATATAAATGAAAATATTTACAATAGTAAACATAACGAGGTGGTTATAAATTTATCCTAAAAGAGTTTAGGGTATGGATGTAATGATTAATGTAAGAGTTAAATTTAGTTATAGTATTAAAGTAATATTCACTTAATCCTAAAATATATTAGTAGGAATAGTAAAAAATAATGTAATTAGTTACATTAATCCAAAGAAATTTTTGTTATGCTAGAAAGTTCCTAGGATGATGATGATGAAATTAGAAAGAGTTGTAAGTATAAAACAGAACATGACATCATATCATTTGATGTCATGAAGCTAAGAAGTTTGAATTGTTTCAATAATTTGAATAGTTAGGAATATGATTCCTAAGTCTTACCATTATTCAAACTAGTTTACTTCATATATGTTTCTCACTAAATATTTTAGTGGGAATGTTTTATCGGACAATCATATAGATATGTGACTGGAATTTTATATGATGTAATGTGTTAACAAAACACATAAAGTGTAACAAGCATATGGATGATCTATAATTTTATCATATATGATATTATAAACTATTTATTATATCAATTTTGTTAAATATTCATAAATATTTTAAGAATATTAAAATGTATCATATTAATGGAAGCATCAATTTTATCATTCTTTCATGTTGACTACAATAATGAATATATAGATATACATTTTGTGAAGTGAAATGATAATTGACCACTTAAAGTATAACATTGAGTTAACTCTAACTAATTTTCTTCATGGAGCATTATAGGTTGTGATGAAATGTTAAGGTTCATGTGAGTATGATTCTTATATAGAGATATAGAATATGATCATGAGGCACAAAACAAATAACATGTTTTTTTGTGTTCATCGGATAACCAAATAAGTATACCACATGGAGTGTCATATAGATGTCTTTGGAATACTAAGAGTGTGTGGATCATATTTGAGTCCCCACTACCTGTGGTTAGAGAGATTAATAGCTTGAGAACCTTCATACTTTGTTACCCTAATTACGTAAGTCTACATATTGATGTAACTAATACAGGGGTGTTTGAGTTTATTTTTAATCATGTCATTAATTAGAGATTAACCAAGATGGGATTTTTCCTCTTGTATGATGAGTATAACATTTGGACCCTTGATTCATATATACTATGGGAGTGCGAAACCACACCTATATTATATATATATATATATATATATCCAAATATGGTATATGTGATGTGCTAATATATAAGTATGAACGAAAAGTTATGTATTCATTGATCAGATCAGACTATACTATGAGGATTGAGAACATATGAGTTGGCTATATGGGATTGTCATATTCCATGTCTGATGGTCACTCGATGTATTGGAAAGAGAAATTTTTTTAAAATTCATGTTTTCATATGATATAGAAGGGTGAGAATAGGTATAGAGATATGTGTGTTTGATGGAGATCATGCCATATCCCTTTATCAACTAAGTATAATTGAAACTTTTCAAGAGGCCACTCTTTTCTTACATAAATGGATTTTGATATTTCTATTTATAGTTAATGATTTAAATACCCATGGGGTTACACATTGTGGTTGACTAAATGAGGATTTATTTTGACTTAAAGAGATACTCGAAAAGACTTTAGAGTTAATCCAATAGTGTTTTGGATGGGTATTCAAAAGGTATTACATATGATTTGATATAAGGTGAAGTTAATGATAAATTTATAAGAGTGTTTTGAAATATATCCAATATTATATTTGGATGAAATTTCATAAGATATAATAAATGATTTAATATAACGTGAAACGACACAATACCTTTAATGATTTAGTGTAAGTGTGAGATTGATGGAAAA
Organism: Viscum album; assembly: GCA_963277665.1. NCBI lineage: Eukaryota > Viridiplantae > Streptophyta > Magnoliopsida > Santalales > Viscaceae > Viscum > Viscum album. The sequence goes on from OY728120.1 coordinate 2,089,477,317, forward strand.
AAATCCCAAATGACTTATATGTAAAGACCCAAACCCAGTTTCCTAGAGTCGGTGCCTTATTTTTTTACATTGTCATATTAAAATGGAATAAAAATTTGGAAGGACCGAATAGTTTAGTAGTTTTGGAAAAAAAGATACATACATAAGTTCAAAATTACAAATTGAAATGAAATACAACATTTAAATTCCATTGGAATCTTCCATAACTCTTAGATTATACCTAAACATCATTCATAATATACATCTTTGAATCCTGAGGAAAAATAAATCATAATAAATGGGTGAGCTCAGACGCTCAGTAAGGGTAATTAATACAGTATAAGTAATCATAAACATAAACACTAGGCATGGTGAGAAACTAAAAACACATGGCTTTAATGATGTACTTGAGCATAATATAGAAGGAATAAAAGCTAAATAAATAATTCCATACTAAAACATAACCTTGGATATTTTTCTAGTTGAATAATAAAATGGACTATCACTTACCTATTTCATAATGATGGAATGCATAATGTGGGGCATCATAACCATTCTTTCAAGGCCTCGTGCCAGGACAATACGTAAACAGGTAAAAACCTAAACTAGTTTGTCTCATGAGACCTACTGAGGAAGAAATGGGATATAGAGGGACCCAAAAAACACTTACTAAGTCCAATAAATATTTCATGTGAAAGGGGTGAAACATAAACAACATATACATTCATATTGAAACTAACATATGAAATGTAAATCACTTTCCCCAATCATTTACATAAAACTAACCATTCTAAATAATATGGTGAATGGTTTAAAGATTGTAAATACATAGTAAAAATAATCATAAATCATTATAAAAAACATGGTATATTATATCATAAAATATTTATCCCAATTAAACAAACTAATCAATAAGAGTATCGAAATAGATTAAAATACTCTTATAAAATCATCATGGAATTCTTGATAGAAATAGTATTTTAGTTTGAAAAGAAGAATTATTTTGAAAAAATATTTGTATAAAAATAGAAGTGAAATAAGATATGTTTTTTGTAATAAAATAAATGGTTTTATAAAAATAATTTTGTCTTAAAATATATTATATAGTTAATTTGAAAATAGGTAAGAAATCGATAAGTTCCTTTGAAACATGCTTGTTTATCGGGAAATATTTTTAAAATATTCTTTTGAAACATGTAAATCACCCTAAAATAAAGAATTATTATTTTTTCCACACATATATAGAACATTAAAAAATAATTTATGAGGAGTAAAAAAGAATAATTAATAATTTTATCAAGATAAGTATAGAATAAGAGTAACCTGGAAGAAAATGGATGTTCGGGTAGAAAACCCTTACCTTATATATGAATGTGTTCTGCTCTTGACCTTAAGGTCATGGAATATAAAATTATACCCATTAATAATTTAATTAATAAGATATTAGACATGTATATAATCTATTATTATTTTATTATGTTCATTTATGTCCTTTTGATAAGTGATAAGATTGAATTTCGTTGTTCTGGAGTGTTCGTTTCATGATGTTCATGATCTGTTTGCTTGATTATAAGTATGTAAGTTCATATAGAATGGATATAATTCTCCAGGATTTAATTAATATATTATTAATGAAAATAAATAATTCTAAATGGTTATATATATCATTTTGTTACATGGTATGAGCATGAATCATTAGATAATTCATTTAGTGATTATCATTTAGATTTTTACGGCAGGTTTTTGATCACAACTAACTAGTTTTGTTATATTATTTAGTACCATGTTAAAATAATGGTTCCAGAATAATTAAATAAGGTATAATAAATATTTTATAATATTTTTCAACCATAAAAATGGTTTAATGACCAGACTTGAAGGAGAAATTGATGAACGAAGGTTCATCATCCACAACGGTTGTAAATTGGAACCTCCCGGACAATGATTTCGTTTTTAAAATAAAAGAGAGAGATTAAAAATATCAAAGATTTATATTCAATTATCATGATATAATTCAAGTATATAGATTATAATTTAGTTATAATGATCATTTGGATAGAATATGTGAGGAGATAATAATAAATAAAGATGGAACTTGAAAATAAAATAAAAGGAATAGGATGAGGATTTTACCACTTAGAGATTCCTCTTTGAGAATCACCTTAAGGGGATTGATTTTGGTATTTTTGAAAGAACAAGAGCTCTTGGATGTTGGGAGAGGATATATAAGAGTATGTGGGAAGAAATTTTAAAATATTAATGGCTTATAGGAGGTAGGAGAATAGGGAGTGAGGGGTGGTTTTTATAGTGGTGGAGAGGGGTGATTTATGAATATCTTATTCATTATTTTATTAATTTTCTCAACACAAGAAATAATGTTTGATTTTTATGAAAAAAATATTAATAATTGAATGTTTTTTATCTAATGGGTTCTTAAATCATCCATGATTCAAGGAATAGTTTATTTATCTTATAATGTATTTATATAGTAAATTACCGTATTTTACTATTCACTAAAAATTCAAGTATTTTAGAAAAATCCAAAAAATTTACCATAAAACATTTTTCAATGTGTAGAATCCAAAAATGGACTCCTTTTTATCAAAATAATTATATAACTATTATAAATTTAATTTTTAATTAAAATCACCATTTATTCGAAAACTACGTTTTTTAAAATTAAAACTAATTTTATAACACCCAGAAAGGTTTTCTAAGACCTTATTAAATTATCCTTAAACAATAGGAAAAAAAATTTGATTTATGAATAAATTATATTAAAATTAATATTATTTCAAATTAATTTATTAATTATAATTTTTTAATTAAATATTTATTACTTACAAAAATACCAACACTTAATTATTTTTAAAATTTTCACTTACTTATACCATTTTATCATACATTCATTTAAAAGGTGCCTAAATTTTATTTATACTCCCATGGATGAGGTTAATATTCATAAGGGTCATATTACTTTTCATAAGGGTAACATTACTATTTATAAGGGTGAAGTTACTATTCACCAAAATAGTAAGTTGATCCTTTCAGACTCTAAATATCTTACTGTACACAAAAATGTATATTAGTTTTTCAAAATTCAAACAAAATAAGTGGAAAATTAGGTTATAAAAATTTATTTATAAATCCTTGGGGTGTTAAATTCTTCCCCCTTACCAAAATTTGGTCCTTAAAATTCCAGAATATTATATCATAAAAAGATTTGGGTAGTTCTTCATCATAAGATCCTCAAGCTCCCACATTTCTTCTTCAATTTTATAAATTTTCCAAAGCCCCTTTACCATCCGAGTCATCCGATTCCTCAAAACCTATTATTTAATGTCTAGAATCTAGATAATATTTTCATAGTAATATAAGTCTCGTTCCAATTCTATTACTTTAACAGTGAGTACATGTGTGGGGTGTGGCATGTACTTTCTTAACAATGTGACATAGAAAAAATTATGTACTTTATAAAGGCTAGGTGGAATTGCCAAATGATAATCCATAGCTCCAAATCTCTCCATAATTTCAAAAGAGCCAATGTACCTAGAGATCAGTATCCCTTTCTTCCCAAATCTTATAACACCCTTCCATAGAGATACTTTTAGGAAAACATGATCTTCCACTTGAAATTTTAAATCCTTCCTTTGATTATCAGTATAGATCTTTTTCTTACTTTGAGATGCTTTGATATGGGTTTGAATAGTTATTACCTTTTCTGTTGTTTCCTCTACAAGATCTGGGCCCACAAGCTTCCTTTCTCCAACTTCATCCCAACAAGTTGGTATACGACATCTCTTTCTATAAAATGCTTTAAATGGTACCATTTTAATACTAAAATGGAAAATATTAGTGTAGGAAAACTCCACCAAAGTTAAATAATGATCCCATGTACCTTTAAAGTCAAGTGAACATGATCTCAACATGTCTTCTAAAGTTTTAATTATCCTTTATGATTTTCTGTTTGTTTGAGGGTGATAAGTAGTAATCAATCGAAACTCATATCCAAATATTTTTAAATACTTTTCTAGAATTTTGTTGTAAATAATGGTATAAGATTATATATGATTGAAAGAGGTTCTCAATGAATCCTTAAAACTTCATTGATATAGAGTCATGTAAGGTGATCTAGTGGAAAATCATCCCTTATAGTGAGGAAATGTGAAGATTTCATAAGTCGATCAACAATTGCCCATATTACATCATTCATTTTTAGAGTTTTGGGTAATCTAGTGAAAAAATACAAGGTGATGTCATCCCATTTCCATGTAGGAATTGGTATAGGTTGCATGAATCCCCTAGGATTTTGTCTTTCAAACTTTACCTGTTAACAAACTAAACATCTTGATACATAATTATAAATTTCCCTCTTATTGTTATCCGACCAGAAATATTCTTTCAAATATCTATACATCTTAGTGATAAAAAGATGTATAGAGAAATTCAAACTATGGTCATCATCCAAAAAATACATTTTTATCTCAGGTATAGAGGGAACACCAAGCATCTTCCCAAATTTCAGAATTCCATCTTCATACACGAAGTCTGCCAACATCCCATCACTGACAACATTAATTTTCTTTTGAAGATTCTCATTATATGGATGATAAATTTTAATCATTTTTAGTAAGGATGGTTGGGAAATCAATTGAAAAAGTAATGCTGATTCACCTTCTTCGATAGTTTCTATATTCATTTTTATTAGATCCAAGAATACAAGATCTCTTTCCATCCTCATTTTGTTTAAATCTCCATGATCCTTCCTGCTCAATGCATCAACTAACTTATTTTACTTTCTTAAGTGGTAGTATATGAAACAATAATAATACTTGAGTATATAGAGACATATACTTTTCCTCATGTGGAGTTATTTTTGTGAGAAGATATATTTCAATCTCTTATAATCTGTATATATCTCACATCTTTCACTATAGAGATTGTGTCTCAATATCTTCAGAGAAAAGATTATAGTTTCTAACTAAAGATCATGAGTTGGATAGTTCTATTCATGAATCTTCAACTGCCTTGATTCATAGGAAATAAATCTATCATTCTGTATGAGGACACAACAAAGTACATTCTTTGATGAACCATTATAGATCACAAATCCACTATTTACCTATGGTAGAGTCAGGATTAGAGAATTCACTAATCACCTCTTCGATTCTTTAAAACATTCTTCACATTATTTTTTCCATAAAAACACAACCCATTTATGAGTAAGCTTGGTCAATGGGTTGTCTAAATGGGAAAATTTCTGAATGAAATGCTTATAATAACCTTATAAACCAATAAAACTACGTACCTTAGTTATGTTTGTTGGTGTAGTCCATTCTTGAAATGCCTTTGTCTATGCAGGATCCACTAAAATTCTATCCTTAGAGATAATAAGACCCAAAAAAGTAACTACTTGACGCTAAAATTCACACTTTCTAAACATCCCATATAATTCATTTCTTCTAAAAGTCTATAGAATAATGCACAAGTGACTATCATGATATTCATATATTTTGGAGTATACCAAGATATCATTAATAAATACCATAAAAAATTCATTAAGATACTCCTTGAAAAATCTATTCATCAAATCCATAAAAATAGAGGGTGCATTAGTTCGTCTGAAAGGAATTACTGTAAAATCGTAATGCCCATACCTAGTTCAAAATGCTATTTTTTGAATATCTTCCTTCCTCACACATAATTGATGATATCTAGATCGAAGGTTAATATTAAAAAAAATATTGGGCTCCAAGAAGTTGATCAAATAAATCATCAATGTGAGGAAGATGATACCTGTCCTTTATTGTAATAGCATTGATCTCCCTATAGTCAATGTAAAGCCTCATAGATCCATCCTTCTTATTAAAGAAAAGAACAGGTGATCCCCATGGAGAAAAAATGTGGAGAATAAATAATTTATCACTAAATTCCTCTAGTTATTTCTTTAGTTCTAATAACTCCACGATGGACATTCTAAAAGGAGTCTTTGATATAGGTATTCAATCGGGAATTAAGTCAATAGTGAACTCAACTTCCCACTCCAGAGGATGCCTAGATGAATCCTTTATAAACACATCAATGTATTCATACACAATAGGTACATCCTCAATTTAAATATTCATTTCCTCACTCATAGATACTTAGTTCTCATCCTCTCCAATAATTGTATTCATTAGATCTACTAGGAGTAAATCTATATAAGAATCAGATGATGATGTTTCTACTATAAAGATAAGGGATTCTACATCATTCTAAAAAATTGTAACTTCCTTATTCTTTAAATAGATATTCGCATCATAATTTGAAAGAAAATTCATATTTAGAATTATATCAAAGTCAATCATGGGTATGATGATAAGATCAAAAACTAACACATGTTTTTGTGTCAAAAGGGGGACTGATTGACACATATTTGTTGCAATGATACTTCCCTTAGGATTTTTTACTGGAAACTCCTTTATTAAATCAAATAGTAAATATCTAATTTTCTTGGAAAACTGCTAAGATATAAAATAATGCAATGATCTAGAATCAAATAAATCATTGGATAAGTTTGAGAAAATGATTAAAGTACCTACCACCACATCTTTAGGAACTTCAACCTTAGTAATTGTGACAACATAAGCTTAAAATTTCTCCCTTGGAATTATTTTGGGGAAGTTTCATTGATTCTTAAGATATTCAAGTGCATAATTTCCCATCTCTTTATAATTATAGAAATGAACATTGGCATCATCTTTATTTCCCTTGAAATCATGAGAATGGTGACCTTTTTCTCCACACTTGTAACAAAAACCCATTCCCTTCAGGCAAGTACCATGGTGTTTTTTCCCAAAATTACTAAAGGGTGGAAAGTAAATTCTTCCCTTCTTCCCCATTTCCTTATTTCCTTTTCCAGAGTGTTTAAAAACCCTATTCTTCTCTTACTTTAATTTGACGTCATATGACTTAGATAATTGCTATTTTTTTTCTTGATAGCACATGAGACTATATCTTCATATGATGAGAAATTATGAGAGACTAGTTACCTTCAGATTATTGGTTTTATACGAAAAAATAATTGATCAATATTTCTCATTGGATTAAATATAGAGTCCAAAATATTATTTGTTATCCTTGAAAATTTGGCTTCATACTTGGAAACGCTCTCATCCTCCTTCAACCTCAGATTCATGAATTACCTTTCTATATCCACTCATTGTTCATGGGGAAAATATTTTTCTTGGAAAATTTCCTTAAAATTCCTCAATTATATATTTTAAACATCTTCCTCCTCCTTGGTGTTTTGAATCAACTACCACCATTGTTCATTATCTCTCGATAGTCGATATACTACCATGAAAACCTTCTCTATTTTTTTACTTCCCAAAGTGAGAAATATCTTCTCTAAGGAACTTATCCACTGCTCTGCTATAAATGGGTTTGTAATCCCATTAAATGATATAGGATGTTATATCATATAGTAGTATAACATTTATCCTCTACATTGTGGTTCAGGGTGATCCATATGGGTAACATTATGGTTCATAACCTGAGTCAACCATCTCAATATAGTTATAAGCTGCTTAATACCAATTGCAGCTCCAGAACCAAGATCATTATCTTGAATACGGGGGAAATCCCTACATGTGATATTTTCATTAATTTGGTTTCCATTCCTTCCAATAGGTTCCATTTATAAATGATGTAATATACTAGATTAGGTTATGAATCATATTGTATAATCTCTACAAGTAGAATACTTAACATAAATTGAAATCCTATGCATAACTAATCCCATAATCATAAACATTATTTCTTTGAGGAAAAATTTAATTTTAAATCCTTAATAGTGGATTGTAAATAAGATGTAAATTATCCTTAGAATATCTTCCCAGAGTGTCAAACTAGGTGCATAGTAAGGCCCGTTGTCATGTACAATGTTACCCCAGGTCAATATCAAAACACCTTGTTGGAGTTGTTATTCCTAGGTATATCAGTTCCAAAACCACATCCACTTGTAGTATCTCAATATGGATTTATTTGATTAGAAGATTAACACAATCTATTCCTTACCAAAATTCTTGGACATTCTTATATGTTTATCCTCAAAGTCTATCTTAGGGTTTTCTCCTTAATCTACATTTTCTAAATCTAGTTTCCAAGTTTTCTACTAACTTCCTTTGATACCAACTGTAAAGACCTGACCCCAATTGCCTAGAGTCGATTCCTTATTTTATTGCATTGAAATATTAAAAAGGAAGGCACATCCTAAAATATTGAATATTTTAGTAGTTTTGGAAAACAATATACATACATATCTTCAACATTACAACATGAAATGAAATACAACATATATATTACATTGGAATCAAACACAAATCATAGATTATCCCTACAAGTAATTCATAATATACTTCTTCACATCCTAGTGAAAAATAAAACATAAGAAAGGGGTGAGATAGGATACTTAGTAAGGGTAAGTAATATAGTGGAAGTAATCATAACATAAACACTAGGCATGACGAGAAACTAAAAACACATTCCTTTAAAGATTTACCTGAGAATAATATGGAATAAATAAATTCCAAATAAATAATGCCACAATAAAACATAACAATAAATATTCTAATAGTCGAATAATCACATGGACTATCACTTACTTGTTTCATAATTAGGGAATTCAAAAAGTGGGACATCAAAAACATTCTGTTGAGGCCTCATGCCAAAACCATACATAAATAGGTAAAAACCTAAACTAGTTTATCTCATGAGACCTAATAATGCATTGAGGGGATATAAAGGGCCCCACACAACACTTAATAAGTCTAATTAATTTCTCATATGAAAGGTTTGAATCATTATCAACATATAAATTCATATTGAAACCAATATATGAAATGAAAATCCCTTTCTGCAATCATTAAACATAATTCTAACCATTCAAAGTAATGTGGTGAATGGTTTCATGATATTACATCCATAGTCAAAATAATCATAAACCATTAAATAAAACATGGTAGATTATGTAATTAAAAATTTATCCCAATTAAACATATTAATCAAAAAGAGTGTTGAAATATATGAAAATACACTTATAAAATCATCAGGTAATTCTTGATAGAATTACTCTTTTACTTTGAAAAGAAGAGATATTTTGGAAAATATTTTTTTAAAACTAGAAGTGAAATAAGGTAGTTTTTTCATAACAAAATTAGTGATTTGAGAAAAGTAATGTTGTTTTAAAAAATATTATATAGTGCGTTTGAAAATAAGTAAGAAACCAAGATATTCCTTCGAAATAGGCTTGTTTATCGGGAATAAATTTTGAAATATTCTTTAAAATATGTAACTCCCCATAAAATAAAGAGATATTATGATTGGTACATGTATATATAACATTAAAACATAATTTATTAGGATTATATAATAATAATTAATAATTTCCTTAAGGTAAGTAGAGAATAGGAGTAACCTGAAAGAAAATGGAGGTTCGAGTAGAAAACCCTTACCTTATGTCCAGATATGTTAATCTATTGACCTTAAGGTCCTATAATATGAAATTATACCAATTACTAATTTAATTAAGATCCTATTATACATGTATATAATTTATTATAATTTCATTAAGTTCATTTATGGCCTTTTGATAAGTTATAAGAAAGAATTATGTCGTCTGAGAGTGTTCGTTTCTTGATATTCATGATCAGTTTGCTTGGTTATAAGTGTGGAAGTTCATGTGGAATGGATATGATTCTAAATGATTGAATTTATATATTATTGATTAACATATAGAAGATTAAGTGGTTATATATTATTTTGTTACATGGTATGAGTATGAATCATTAGATAAGTCATTTAGTGATAATTGTTTATATTTTTATGGTGGTTTTTCGATCTCAATGAACTAATTTTGTTATATATTTAGTACCATGTACACATAATGGTTCCATAATCCATACATAATATATACTAAATATTTTATAATCTGGTTCAACCATAAAAAGGTTTCATTTCCAGCCGTGGAGGATAAATTGAAGAACCATGGTTTGTCATCCACGAAGGTTGTAAATTGGCACCTCCAAGACGATGGTTTCGTTTTTAAAATAAAAGAGAGGGAGTAATAATATTGATGATGTATATTAAATTAACATGATATAATTACAGTATATATATTATAGTGGAGTTAACATGATCATTTGGTCAGAAGAGGTTTGCAGATAATAGTAAATATAGAAGGAACATGAAAAGAAAATAAAAGGAAGAGGAAGAGGATTTTACCTCTTGGATACTACTCCTTGAGAATATCTTTAAGGGGATTTATTTGGGTCTTTTAGAAAGAACAAGAGCTCATGGAAATTTTAAGAGTCTTGGGAAGATTATTTGGGCATAACATTGACATGTTTAAAAGCTTAGAGAAGTGAGGATAAGAGGGAGTGAGGGGTGGTTTTTATAGTATGGGAGAGGGGTGATTTTTGAATATATTATACATTATTTTATCAATTTGACCAAGAAAAAAATAGTGTTTTATTCTTGTGAAAAAAATAATAATAAGTTAATGTGAGTTTGAAATAATGGTTTCTTAAATCATCAATGATGCAAGGAAGAGTGTATTTATCTTATAATTTATTTATACAGTAAATTACTGTATTTTACTATTCAACAAAAATTCAAGTGTTTAAGAAAAATACCAAAAATTCACCCTCACAATTTTTCAACACGTATAATCCAAAAATGGACTCCATTTTATCAAAATAATTTACTAACTATGATTAATTTAATTTTTAATTTAAATCACCATTTACTTGAAAAATACTGTTTTTAAAATTAAAACTGATTTTATAACACCCTGAGAAATTTACTATCATATTTTTAAATTATCCTAAAATAATTAGAAAAAAAAAAATTAATTTATGAATAATTTATATGAAAATGAATTTTCTTTTAAATCAATTTACTAATTATAAAGCTGTAATTAAATATTTAATACTCACAAAAATACCAACATTTAATTATTTTTAAAAAATTCACTTACTTATACCACTATATCATACATTCATTTATAGGGTGCCAAGATTTTATCTATACTCTCATGGGTGAGGTTACTATTCATAAGGGTTATATTACTATTCATAAGTGTAACATTACTATTCATTATAGTCAAGTTACTATTTACTAAAAAAGTAAGTTGATCATATCTAACTCAAAATATCTTACTGAACGCAACCATGTATGTCAGTTTTTCAAAATTTAAATCACAACAGTGAAAAAATTAGGTTATAACACTTTATTTGTAAATACTTAGGGTGTTATGTCACGAACCATCCCCTAGGGCCCATGCCGTGATTACTCCAAGCCCGCTTTCCATAGGCTAGAGGCTGGTGACTAGCACCAAAGGTGTAATTCCCTAAAACTGGGATGGAATTTCCTTTATAACATGTAACTCACACACAAACAAGCACACAGCTAGATGAAACACCAAGTAAACTGTATAACAAAAGAGTGTTGAAAGTAAAAGGGGCCAGAATACAAGCCCAACTAGAAAGTACAAGTACAACTGAAATGCAATATATATGAATAAAAAGAAAAGGCAACTACTGGATCGTCCTCCGAGGTTCCTACCTGAAGGGTGGGTACAAATCATCTCCTCAGCACTCCACATCCGTCCATCTCCTCTATGTACCGACAAGCCATATGGTACACCTCCGGGTACTATCTAATCCTGGTACTCTTAGACTCAGTCAGAGCTTTCCATCATCTGCATCCAATACAACATGTTACAGGCATAGGCCGTGCATGGGTGAGTATAACGATACTCATTAGGGACCCTGAGACCCTAAAGGTCTCACAAAATCCAACAAGGATAAACCACAAAGAATGAAATCAACAGATAACCCTACTTAGGTATATTCCCATACATATACCTAAGTTATTAAGTAATCAATCTCAATCATGAGGAAAACACAAAAGTACTGACTCAGTTAAACCATGATTTTATTTTAGGGGTAGTATCTAGTAATATCTCTAGTCACATAATCGAAACCTCGGATGCTGGAGAACTCCTGCTCAATCAAGTACAGTGGGCCTACTGCGACACCAAGCACTCTTCCCACTAACCTTGAACTGCTGAGGTACTTCTCCTATCGAGTACCATGGGGTTTCCGCGTCACATAGAGGCGCTCCCCACTATGGGTCTGCCGCGTCACCAAGCACGCTCCCCCTCGTAGCCTGTAGAGGTACTCCTCTTGTTGAGTACCATGGGTCTGTTGTGTCACCAATCGTACTCCTTCACCATGGGTCTCCCACAACACCAAGGCACACCCCACTAGGCAAGTAGAGTCACTCCGAGTCAAATGGTTAGAAGTCTTCAAGTCTCATCCAGCTACTAGGTCTCCTCACTATGCTCGCTCATCTCCGGGAGGATCCGCTCCACGAGCTACTGGTCAATACTCCATATATAATGAAGTCCAATGAATAAGTATCTCAAAGTTCCGCCAAGTCACAGGGGTCTCAATGAAACAGACGTCGCGTCAATCAGACGCCCGGTCTGTTGTTGTAATACCCCGATATTTTATGAAAAATATTCTTTTAATTTCATTGATGTCTTGTGTTGTATGCTACAACAAGATTACCTTGCGCTACACGCAACATCGTATGAGCTTGCAGTATACACAACACTATTCTTGGATCATGTTACACACAATTTTGATAGTAGTTATTCTACGAAACATTGAGTGTATATATATATATATATTCAATGTATAAATGAAATATGGTTGGATTCTATTATACGAAACAACGGAGGAGTCTTGCACAACACGCAGCCCTGACTTGGCTTTCATTACACGCAATCGCGACTTTCCTCGATATTGTGTGTTGTACGCAATACCAGGTTTCACTAAACAATGATATATGGTTATAATATTATTATGAACTGACCGTTATGAATTGTATCAACTAAATTTTGAATTTTAAAACATTATTATTCATCTTACACATTTTCTAGAACATGGTATGATAACAAAATCAATTTTTCAAGTAAAATAAGTATTTTTCAAAAACTTTAGTTTTGCCGCCTTTTGATGGTGCACCCACATTAAATCTTGTAATTGACATGACTATAAGTTCAATTTGACAAAATAAAATTCTTCTTTGGAATCAAGGTATAAAAATTTACTTTGGATAAATTTTTCATATTATTCTGATAACTTTCATATTTTAATGAATTGTAAAAACACGCTGTATTTTAATTAAAAATAACTTTTTTCATCACAATAATTTATATGGTTAGATTATATTATTAATTGGTTTTCAACTTTAATTAGAATATATTTTTACCATTTAATCCAATGTTGGTCATTGGAATTAATTTTACTTTGAAATTGGATATAAACAAGTATCAATCTTTTGATAGTTATTGTTTTTAAAAAAAACACGCGATTTGTTTTGACGACGGGAATTAATTTTTAAATTAATTAATGCAACTGATATGTTTTGAATTTGGTAAAATAGAAATCATTTTTGAATTCATAATATCAAATATAGCTTAGGCCTAATTTTTGGTATTTTTCTGGAAACTTTCATTTTTTGATGAATAGTGAAACCACTAAGTGGTAGTTAAAAAACTAAATTTTTCACAAAACTTAATTTTTCCTCTTCTGTGAGTGGAATTTAAAAAATATGAGAGACACGGTTAATATCAAGGACTAAAATATGGTTCAATGAGATGAAAATAATTTTTGGTGAATAGTAACTTTTTACCTTTTTTTACCACGGTTAAAAGTAAATTGGGAAATTAAGGGTAAAAATGATATTATTATTACCCTAACAAATGTCCTAATTATACTGGATAAGTGTAATTAGACCAAAAACAAACTTAGGAATAAAATATGACCATTTAGGTCCACTTGGATTAGATTAGGACATTTATTATTAATTTATTTAAAGAAGGGTTAAAATAGTTAAAATCAATGTTTTATAAGTAAATAATTTTTAATATAGGGTTATTCATAAGATAAATTAGACTATAAATATTAATAAGAAAGATAAAACGATTTCCTACATAATGGTATTTTATTTATAATTTTTAGACATTAAATAAGTTAATTTATTTATGACACAAAGATGATGTAGTAATTATTTTATTAATAAAATATTAACATAATTGATGTTATAAAAACCCAAATAAATGTAATTTGAGACTTTTTATGAATTCCACTAATTTTATAGGTTAATATGACATGTTAGTATTTATTTAATTTACTTTTTTCAAACTTATAATTCTATTATGATTTTCACAAAAATCAATTACCAAATAGTGACAAAATTGACATAAAATAGTTTTTAAAACAAATATTATACTATTAATTGTTATTCTATTCCTAAAAATCTATGGTTCGGACAAATGACTTATATAAGGTTATATATATTAATAATAAACAACTTGGGGTTCTTTTGTATTTTTATAGTAAGTTTATTTACCTTATAGTGTAAGAAAACAAGAAGACACGGTAAAAGTAAAATTATTCAACTTAAGGTTAAATCTAAATGATAAGGTTAAAATAGAAACCTAAACTTGTCTAAATTCTATTGTATGAGAGGATTTTGACCCATCCCCACATTATCTTCGAAATAAATCAATTTGGAGCTATTAAAAATCTAATATGACTTTATAATAAAATAATATTTTTAGTTTTTTCAAAGGTGCCCCTCTCCTCCCTTATAAAAGGGAACCTCCGCCCCCTCTTCCTCACACCACTTTGAGCCTTAAATCTCGTCCAAACCCTGCCAAATTCTCTTATCCACTTCCATAGAAACATCCTAGAGGTTCTGGTCTTCTTCAAAGACCAATTTTAGTTCCCTAAGAGGAGGTCTCAAAGAGGCGCTTCAAAGAAGAGGTAATGTCCGTTACAGATTCTTTCAACTTTATTTCTTCTTCCACTTCTTCTTCTTAGGTTGTTTCATTTTGAAGTAATAACATCAGTATCAATAATATAATGATATGTTATTATATGTATGAAACGACCCTATTTCACCATCTATCCATCCTACGGAATACAAAATCACCACGCGTGCGTACTTACGGAATACCGTCTCCACGCCGTGGTGTAATCTATTTTCCACCACCACCTTACTTGGATGGGTATACGGGTGAAAGTAATGAATATATATGATTATTGTAAAGTAATATTGATTCTGTAATATTATACATACACTTTAATACAATTCCACGATCTTGGGAATGGTATCATCGCTCATGCGTACGTACGGACTACCGTCTCCACGACGCGATGAGATTCACTCTCCATGTTAACCATTCATGAATGATTATAAAGTATGTATAATGAATAATAATGAAATATATTACATAATTAAGCTACTGGATTTATGTAAACATATATATATATATATATATATATTTCATCTACTTAATTCCATTCAATTCAATAAGGAAACGAAAACAGCGTTCATGCGTACGTACGGACTACCGTCTCCATGAACGGTGTATTTCATTCCTTTTATCGACCTATAATATATATGTATATGATGAATATATATTATATATAAATCATGTTTTACATTCTTGAATTATTTAAATCAGGATATAAGTAATAATATCAACAACGACAAGTCGAAACACATACGATAAATGAAATGATTTTACCCAAAACGCTACTTTAACATGGAATTTACAAAAGAACGGGTAATATAAAGTCATAAGTGAAACATATATGATATAATAACAATGAATATGATTATTTAATAAGTCAATGACATTATTTAAATCATTATACAGGAGGTTCGGATCCATACGAAGCATATCAGACCTAAGGTAAGGGAAAATTTGGCAAATCTCATTTTTATCCGAGATTGCTTATTCGTATGTATTTACTGGGGTTATTGCTATCATCCATGTCCATGTTTTATAAAAGTGTTTTCATGTATGTTTAAAGTCCTTTTTACCCATTTATTACTTTTACTATATGGTATGTAAGGAATCTTTTTTTTGATTACGTTACGAGGTACTTTTTTGACTTTTCCTGCAAAAGTACGAGAAGAATGTTTTTTAACATATATGACATGAAAGGATATTTACAGTTTTATAAAGTTTTATTTTTGTAAAGTTTAATCCAAAATATTTCATGTCTATTTTCAATAAAATCATTTTATTTTAAAATTGAATGATGTTTTGTGAAAATAAATTTATTTTGAAGAAGAAAGGATATTTTCCTCAAGAATTCATTTCAAATGTTTTATCAAAACCATTTTCCATCTAAGATGAAATTATTTCATATGTGTATGTTTCAAGTATAATTTCTCTATGATTTACATGGTTTAACTTTTCTTATTATGAAATGTTATCCGTTTCTTTTATATGGATTATGTGATGATGGGATTATGTTTATGAAACCCATTTTATTCGTTGGGTTATTATGAAGGATGTATGTTTATTTTGTGGCACAAGTAAGAATGATTTCATTATGAGATGGGTGGGACCTATATCTCCCTTCAATTCATTGGGTAAAGATTTTATATCTCATAAGATAGACATGGCTGGAACAATAAGTTAATCCGGTTCAGTTTTACAGGACTGAATCGAGGAGTAAACTCGATTTAGAAAGGGACTTTGTCCACTAAGATGGTCAGGACAATAATGCCTTGGCTACTATGGAAATCATTACATGTGCTTAATGGATGCCAAAATTACATGTTATATTCCCATGATATTTTATCATGAATTATGTTCCATTATGATCTATGCCTTATGTACTTCCACGATTTATGTCTTTGCTCAAGATTTTTATGTTTAAACATTATGTTCATGTTTTTAAGTTCAAATGTATATGGTATGTTTTATTTTATCCATGCTTACCCTTACTGAGCATTTGAGCTCACCCTTTTTATGTTTTATTTTCCCCCAGGATTAAAAGAAAGGTTTTAGGTAAGGAAATAAAAAGTGGAAGATCTTATGGGAGATGTTGAAGATCTTTCACCACGATTAGAAGATTATATTCCGAGTTTCCAAAGACACTGAACTATTACGATCCTTATGTGTCTGTTTTTGTTATGTATTAAGTATTCTACTAAAGAAATGTAATGTCCATGTACATCAAGCTTCGGGTCTTTACAGTTGGTATCAGAGGAAAGGTTTAGTCAACCTTTGGAAACTAGGAAGCGAAAACGTTAGTGATATCCCTAGAAATATTTCTAAGGTATGTCTAGGGATGTACCTACGGATAAGTATACGTATAGGATATAGTCCTAGAACTACGGTAACAATCTTAGAATTTAACCTAAGATGTTACATATTGAGGGTGCTTCCCCTTTACTATGTTGTTTTCCCTAGCATGATTTTTTCCTCCCATACTATTGTTTTTGGGTTTTAGAAAATGGCTGGAAATAGGAAGATTCATGATAATGGAGGATATGACGGACAATGGAATGATATTATTCATGAGAAACCAAATGAAACGGGATTTGGAAGTCCAAACATCATTATTATGCATAATCAGCAATCTCATAATATGATCAATAATCTCAACTTTGGTAAGTTTCCCGACTCAAATAATAAGATAAAGATGGAGTTTCATAATGATCATAGAGGAAATAAAGTTCAATTTCCCTCATGTAAATCATGTGGGAAGAGGTATCGGGGAAATTGGTTCAAGGGAACTAGAAGATGCTTTGGAAGTGTAAAAGAAGGACACAAAGCCAGTAAGTGCAAAGGAAAAGGTTCAGTTAACACCATAGATGAGGATAATGGTATTGCTACGACATCAACAATGGTTAAATGTTTTAAATGTGGAATGTGCGGGCATTATGCAAACCAATTCCCTAAGGTAAAGTCTCATGAAGAGAATCAGTACGGTCGTATGGGTAGTATTTATGTTGATGATGATATGAAGAGAATCAGTACGGTCGTATGGGTAGTATTTATGTTGATGATGATGAAGAGACTACAAATTATATGTGAGATGAAAGAATTGTTGAAGCTCGGTCAATGGTTTAAGAAGGTAGTGGAATGATTACATGTTTATCAAGGGTAATGTTGTATAAGTAATCTCATGGTACTATGGAATAAAGAGACATCTAAGGATTGTTACACTGTTGTATTTCCTTAAGTTTTGAAAGTGTATGATTAATGGTACCATTAACCATGAAAGGTTATTCATATATTTTTGGAAAGTAGATGATATGCGCATAATGAAGGGATAAGGAGAAAATTAAATGTTTGATAGTATTCATGAGCTCATGACTGATATAAGGAGAAGGTTATATCATGGTTTGAGTATATAGAATTTTTGGATTTTGTTATGTGGAAAGAGATAACTTTTGACAGCATTCATGTTTTCACTAAGATTCAATGGGTATTCATTTTTTCAAGAGAATACTTGATTAAGGCCTTCAAATGTTTGGAATGTGACCAACAAGACATATCTTATGATATATGGGGATCAACGATGGAATTGACATGCTTGTTATATGAAATATCTGGTAATCATTTTCACTATAATATGAGAGTGGACTGCAGTATTAGGGATAAGCCTAAAGATTGGAATGGATTATGTTGGACATAAGTTAGTATTGTTTAAGGATAGAATTTTTTTTCGATATTATTTATGGGATGTTATAGTAATGTAGTTTTAGAAAAAGGACAACCTGCAGGACGGGTGTCAACCCATCGCGTCGGACAAGGCTGTGGGAATCAAACCCACAACCGAAGTGCGACTGCCCTTTATCTCTTACCACTAGCCTACAGGAAGACCCCGTTTAGTAGAATCTAGTTTTATTATATTAAGCAGAATGATATATGAAGTATAAGTCCATTTTAGGAACCATATATGATTAATCTCACTATAGATGGACTTATGTATTTTTGATAACTTTTATAAGCTTTTGTTTGAGACAGATGGAATAACCGATCATTCTATCACATGATCTGCTAACACTTCACGAATGACAAATTCAACTTCATTTCTTTAAGAGATGAAGTAGAAATTTTCCAAAGAACGAACAACAGTGAGACTATACCAAAATCACGAAGGTATTTATTCTAATTCAAATTCCATCAACTTTAGGGAAATGATCTTGAAAACCAAAAATGTTGTCCTAGTGACCTTATATCCGATGAATCAGATGGTACCATAGATCATCACAAATCTATGGCTTTTTGATTGATGGATTTTTCATAACCATGTTCTCTACCACTCTCCATCAGAACTTGACTGTTAGATTTTTCTTCCATATCCATATTTTCACCTATGTTCTCCTATGTGGAAACCCAGTGATGAGTTAATTTGGGTAACCGTTAAATTTCATACTTTAGTTTTAAATCCAAGTTTTGGTATTCCTTTTTACGATGTGGGTTTCTACTAAACAAACTTTTGAGTAGTAAACCATTTATAATCCCGACGAATTTCGAGGGTGAAATTCATTTTAAGGGGGGTAGAATGTAACACCCCGAGATTTTATGAAAAATATTCTTTTAATATCATTGATTTCTTGTGTTGTATGCTACAACAAGATTACCTTGCGCTACACGCAACACCGTATGAGCTTGCAGTATACACAACACTATTCTTGGATCATGTTACACACAATTTTGATAGTAGTTATTCTACGAAACATTGAGTGTATATATAAATATATATATATATTCAATGTATAGATGAAATATGGTTGGATTCTGTTATACAAAACAACGGAGAAGTCTTGCACAACACGCAGCCCTGACTTGGCTTGCATTACACGCAATCGCGACTTTCCTCGATAGCGTGTGCTGTACGCAATACCAGGTTTCACTAAACAACGATATATGGTTATAATATTATTATGAAATAGACGTTATGAATAGTATCAACTAAATTTTGAATTTTATAACATTATTATTCATCTTACACATTTTCTAGAACATGGTATGAGAACAAAATCAATTTTTCGAGTAAAATAAGTATTTTTCAAAAAATGTAGTTTTGCCACCTTTTGATGGCGCACCCACCTTAAATCTTGTTTTTGACATGTCTATAAGTTCAATTTGACAAAATAAAATTCTTTTTTGGAATCAGGGTATAAAAATTTACTTTGGATAAATTTTTCATATTATTCTGATAACTTTCATATTTTAATGAATAGTAAAAACACGCTATATTTTAATTAAAAACAAATTTTTTCATCACAATAATTTATATGGTTAGATTATCTTATTAATTGGTTTTAAAGTGTAATTAGAATATATTTTTACCATTTAATCCAATGTTGGTCATTGGAATTAATTTCACTTTGAAATAGGATATAAACAAGTATCAATCTTTTGATAGTTATTGTTTCTTAAAAAAACACGCGATTTGTTTTGACGACGATAATTAATTTTTAAATTAATTAATGCAACTGATATGTTTTGAATTTGGTAAAATAGACATCATTTTTGAATTCATAATATCAAATATAGCTTAGGACAAATTTTTGGTATTTTTCTGGAAACTTTCATTTTTTGATGAATAGTGAAACCACTAAGTGGTAGTTAAAAAACTAAATTTTTCATAAAACTTAATTTTACCGCTTTTGTGAGTGGAATTTTAAAAATCTGAGACACATGGTTAATATCGAGGACTAAAATGTGGTTCAATGAGATGAAAATAATTTTTGGTGAATAGTAACTTTTTACCTTTTTTTACCACGATTAAAAGTAAATAGGGTAATTAAGGGTAAAAATGATATTATTATTACCCTAACACATGTACTAATTCTATTGGATAATTTTAATTAGACAAAAGAAAACCTTAGGAATAAAATATGACCATTTAGGTCCACTTGGATTAGATTAGGACATTTATTATTAATTTATTTAAGGAAGGGTTAAAATAGTTAAAATCAAAGTTTTATATGTAAATTATTTTTAATATAAGTTTATAAATAATATAAATTCGACTATAAATATTCATTAGAAAGATAAAACGATTTCCTATATAATGGTAGTTTTTTTATAATTTTTAGACATTAAATAAGTTAATATATTTATGACAAAAAGATGATGCAATAATTATTTTATTAATGAAATATTGACATAATTGATATTATAAATACCCAAATAAATTTAATTTGAGACTTTTTCTGAATTCCACTAATTTTATAGGTTACTAGGACATGTTAGAATTGATTTAATTAAATTTTTTAGAACTTATAATTCTATTATAATTTTCACAAAAATCAATTACCAAATAGTGACAAAATTGACAGAAAATAGTTTTTAAAACAAATATTATATTATTAATTGTTATTTTATTCCTAAAAATATAAGGTTAGGCCAAATGACTTAGATAAGGTTATATATATTAATAATAGACAACTTGGGGTTCTTTTTTATTTTTATAGTAAGTTTATTAACCTTATAGTGTAAGAAAACAAGAAGACATGGTAAAAGTAAAATTATTCAACTTAAGGTTAAATCTAAATGATAAGGTTAAAATAGAAACCTAAACTTGTCTAAATTCTATTGGATGAGAGGATTTAGACCCATCCTCACATTAGCTTCAAAATAAATCAATTTGGAGCTATTTAAAACCGACTATGACTTTATAATAAAATAATATTTTTAGTTTTTCCAAAGGTGCCCCTCTCCACCCTTATAAAAGGGCACCTCCTCCCTCTCTTCCTCACACCACTTTGAGCCTTCATGCTCGGCCAAAACCTGAAAAATTATCTTCTCCACTTCCATAGAAACATACTAGAGGTTCTGTTATTCTTCAAAGACCAATTTTAGTTCCCTAAGATGAGGTCTCAAAGAGGCGCTTCAAAGAAGAGTTAATGTCCGTTACCGATTCTTTCAACTTTATTTCTTCTTCCACTTCTTCTTCTTAGGTTGTTTCATTATAAAGTAATAACATCAGTATCAATCATATACTGATATGTTATTATATGTATGAAACAACCCTATTTCACCATCTATCCATCCTACGGAAAATGAAATCACCGCGCGTGCGTACGTACGGAATACCGTCTCCACGCCGTGGTGTAATCTATTTTCCACCACCACCTTACTTGGATGGGTATAAGGGTGAAATTAATGAATATATATGATTATTGTAAAGTGATATTGATTCTTTAATATTATACATACACTTTAATACAATTACACAATCTTGGGAATGATATCATCGCTCGTGCGTACGTACAGACTACCGTCTCAATGACGTGATGAGATTCACTCACCATGTTAACCATTCATGAGTGATTATAAAGTATATATAATGAATAATAATGAAATATATGACATAATGAAGCTACTGGATTTATGTATACATACATATATATATATATATATATATATTTCATCTACTTAATTCCATTCAATTCAATAAGGAAACGAAAACAGCATTCATGCCTACGTACGAACTACCATCTCCATGAACGGTGTATTTAATTCCTTTTATCAACCTATAATATATATGTATATGATGAATATATATTATATATAAATAATGTTTTAAATTATGGAATTATGTAAATCTGGATATAAGTAATAATATCAACAACGACAAGTCGAAACACATACGATAAATGAAATGATTTTACCCAAAACGCTACTTTAACATGGAATTTACAAAATAATAGGTAATATAAAGTCATAAGTGAAACATATATGATATCATAACAATTAATATGATTATTTAATAAGTCAATTACATTATTTAAATCATTATACAGGAGGTTTGGATCCATACGAAGCATATTAGACCTAAGGTAAGGGAAAATTTGGCAAATCTCATTTTTATCCGAGATTGCTTATTCGTATGTATTTACTGGGGTTTTTGCTATCATCCATGTACATGTTTTATAAAACTGTTTTCATGTATGTTTAAAGTCCTTTTTACCCATTTTTGAATTTTACTATATGGTATGTAAGGAATCTTTCTTTTGATTACGTTACGAGGTACTTTTTTGACTTTTCCGGCAAAAGTACGAGAAGAATGTTTTTTAACTTATACGGCATGAAAGGATTTTTACGGTTTTATAAAGTCTTATTTTTGTAAAGCTTCATCCAAAATATTTCTTGTATATTTTCAATAAAATCCTTTTTTTCTAAAATTGAATGATGTTTTGTGAAAAGAAATTTATTTTGAATAAGAAATGATATTTTCCTCAAGAATTCATTTCAAATGTTTTATCAAAACCATTTTCCATCTAAGATGACATTATTTCATATGTAGATGTTTCAAGTATAATGTCTCTATGATTTAAATGGTTTCACTTTTCTTATTATGAAATGTTATCCATTTCTTTTATATATATTATGTGATGATGGGATTATGTTTATGAAACCCATTTTATTCGTTGGGTTATTATGAATGATGTATGTTTATTTTGTGGCACAATTAAGAATGATTTCATTATGAGATGGGTGAGACCAATATCTCCCTCAAATTCATTGGCTAAAGATTTTATATCTAATGAGATAGACATGGCTGGAACGGTAAGTTAATACGGTTCAGTGTTATAGGACTGAATTGAGGAGTGAAATCGATTCAGAAAGGGACTTTGTCCACTAAGATGGTCAGGGCAATAACGCCTTGGCTACTATGGAAATAATTACATGTGATTAATGTATTACAAAATTACATGTTATATTCCCATGCTATTTTATCATGAATTATGTTCCATTATGATCTATGCCTTATGTACTTCCACGATTTATGTCTTTGCTCAAGATTTTTATGTTTAAACATTATGTTAGTGTTATTAAGTTCAAATGTATATGGTATGTTTTATTTTATCCATGATTACCCTTACTGAGAATTTGAGCTCACCCTTTTTATGTTTTATTTCCCCCCAGGATTAAAGGAAAGGTTTTAGGTAAGGAAACAAAAAGTGGAAGATCTTATGGGAGATGTTGAAGATATTTCACCACGATTAGAAGATTATATTCCGAGTTTCCAAAGACGCTAAACTATTACGATCCTTCTGTGTCTGTTTTTGTTATGTATTAAGTATTCCGCTAAAGAAATGTAATGTCCATGTACATCAAGCTTCGGGTCTTTACAGTTGTAGCCTGTACCATCTCTAGTCCTACTTGTGCTGACTCCCCTTGGTCAGTCCAGCACAAGGGTGATCTGAAAGGTCACCCATACAATGCCTCGAAATGTGCCATCCCTATGGTGGAGTGACAGTTGTTTCTGTATACAAACTCCACCAAGGGTAAGTGATCCTTCTAGCTGTGACGGAAGTCGAGGACACAAACACTCAGTATGTCCTCAAGGGTCTGAATGGTCCACTCAGTCTGACCATCCATCTGTGGACGGAAGACGGTGCTCAAACGAAGCTGCATTATGAAATCCTCCTACAATCCCTTCCAGAGCCGGGAAGTAAAACATGTATCATGATCAGAGACAATCGTCATGGGTACACCATGTATCCGCATAATCTCCTGCACATAGAGGTGTCCCATGCTCTCTACTGAACAATGCTATGTAATCGGAAGGAAGTGGGCCGACTTGGTGAGTCGATCAATGATCACCCAAATCGAGTCATGTCCCCTAGATTTACGTGGAAGTCCTATCACAAAGTCCATGGATATCCCATCCCACTTCCACTCTGGAACCTCTAAAGGCTGAACAAAGCCTGATGGTACCTGATGATTTTCCGTCACTTGCTAACAAGTGAGGCATCGAGAGACAAACTCTACTACTTCATTATTCATTCCTATCCACCAATGCTGTCATCAGAGGTCCTGGTACATCTTCGCCACTCTTAGATGTACCGCTAGAGGGGATGTGTGGAACTCCATCAAAAATTCCTCCTAAAGTGACACTGGTACCATGGTACATCCTCTGAAGAGGATAACATGCTCCCCATCTTCATAAAGTCCATCAGGTGCCTGTCCGGTGGATATCTGAGCACGTCGTGTATCATTGTCAGCATCCCCATACTGTGCCTCCCTGAATCGCTGAAGAAGTGGGGGTGTGACTGTAAGAGATAGAAGAAAAGATTCTCCATCTCTATGCACAAAGGATATCTGTAAAGTGGCTAGATGCTCTACTGCTTTGCCTATTAGTTGTATACCAGATCTCCTATTGAGTGCATCTGCAAAAACGTTCCCCTTCCCAGGAGTATAGACTATCTCAAAGTCATAGTCTGGGAGGAACTCAAGACAACATCGTTGTCTTAGGTTCAAGTCCTTATGAGAGAAGATATACTCAAGAATCTTGTGACCAGAGAACACAGTAAAATGATCGCCCATCAGATAGTGTCACCACATCTTCAAGGAGAATACCACTACTACTAACTCCAAGTCATGGGTAGTGTAGTTCTGCTCATGCTATCTCATCTGTCAAGAGCCATATGCGATCACTGCTCGCTCCGGCATCAGGAAACATCTGAGTCTGGTCCCTAATGTGTTGCAGTAGAATACGTACCCTATCACTTCCTCTAGATTCCTCAAGATGGGGGAACTATTTAGCCTCTACCTCAGCTCTTGAAAACTCCAATGGCGTCTCTCCAACTACACAATGGGTTTCCCCTTCTTCATCAGGGCTGATAGTGGTGATGCAACTCCGGAGAGATCTGGTACAAATCTTCTTTAGTATACATCAAATCCCAGGAAACTCCATACCTCTGTCACACTCCTGGGAGGATCCCAAGAAAGAACTGCCTCAATCTTCACTGGATCTACTGCAACTCTATCCTCTGAGATGACATGACCCAGAAAGTTAACCTCTCGAATCCAAAACTGGAACTCCGAGAGCATACCAAAAAGATGGTTCTCTCAAAGTGTGTCAAGTCTACCTGCAAGTTATAGGCACGATCCTACTCAGTAATCAATTAGATCAGAATTTCTTCGATAAAGACTACGACAAAGAGATCATGGTATGGCTGAAATACCCTGTTCACAAGTCCCATGAACACTGCTGGAGCATTGGTCACACCGAATGGCATAACCAAGAACTCATAATTTCCATACCGACACCTGAAGGACATCTTATTCACATCCTCATCTCTCCCTCTGAGCTGGTGATATCCATATCTGAGGTCTATCTTCGAGAACCACCGTGATCCCTTCAACTGATCAAAGAGTTCGTCAATCCTCAAGAGTGGGTACTTGTTCTTCACGGTCACCTGGTTCAGGCGCCGATAGTCAACACAAAGCCTCAATCTCCCATCCGCATTCTTGGCGAATAGAATCGGGGCTGCCCAAGGTGAAACCCTGGGCCGAATGAATCCCTTCCTCTGCAAGTCCTCCAGCTATACCCGCAGCTCAAGAAGTTCTGCGGGAGCCATCCGATATGTTGGGGTAGATATCAGTGCCATCCTAGGGGACAAGTCAATGTAAAAGTCCACCTATCTGTGAGGAGGTAGACCTGGGACATCATCAATGAAAACATCCGCATACTAGTCCACCACTACATGATAACTCAGACTCTCTACATCAATATCTCTGTGGGTAAGGCTAGCCAACTGATGAGTGATCAGATGCACTCTCCTTTGAGCAATTCCATCCTGTGCTGCAAAGGCTTCCTTCTTGCTGGTGAAGGTAAAACTAGTCCCATCCGTGCGGACACACCACAATTTTCACCTAATACAATCAATCTATGCATGAACTATAGATAACCATTCCATACCCAAGATGATGTTGTAAGGACTCAACGCCGCTAATAGAAGATCCCAGCTGAAGCTCTTGCCTCCTAGAGTAAGCTCACACTGCTGGAACCTGTGCGTAATCGTCAAATCTTCTCCCGTAGGATTCTATAGCCGTAAGGATCGAGCCAACAACTCTGTCGTAATCTCCGAGCTCCGAACGAGGGTGGTTGCAATAAAAGAATGACTGACACCTGTGTCTATAAGTATTATAGCTATGGTGGAGTAGACACAAATCATACCTCAAATCATATCTAGGGCACCATGATTGTATGCCTCAGCTGCCTAGAGCTGAGCTCTCCCCTTTCCACCTAATCCCTGCAGTTGGGGTGGATTTCCTGGTTGGGGTGGTGGTAATATCTCGAAACGTCACCCACCACCAGCTGCTTGAACAACTCCTCTGCCACGTCCGCTTGCGCCCTGCAGACCACCTCAATTGAATATCTGTCTCTGCTTGGGTAGTGCGTCGACCATCTGCTGATCATCCATACGGCGGGTCAGACAGTCATGAGCCATGCGACCCTGCCCGCCTCATGAGTAACACTGCCTGATCCTGGAATGTCTTTCTCCACTTCGGGTGCCCTGCACAACTGATCCTGAGTCATGCGGTAATCCACCTATAGGTCTGGTCCTCTTGGACCTTTGTGACGTCTGTCTTATGCTAGCTAAAGAATACTTCGCTACATGATGACTAGTAGTGGGTATCGCTACTAGTGACTTCTCAACAAGGACACTCTCCACCAATAGGGCTCTCTCTAACACCCCCGCATATGTCGGGATGATAAGTGAGATCGCTGAAGCCCTAATCTCCCACCTGAGTCCCTTCTCGAAGGTCTAGGCCCTGAAGAATGGGTACCGAACCATATCGGAGGAGTAAAGTGAGAGGTTAGTAAACCTCACTAAGTACTGAGCTACTGTCGTGCTACCCTAATATAGACGAAGAAGATTCTGTATGTGCAATGCATGAAGAGTCACTGGAACAAACTCTACCCGAAACAGGCTCTTAAAGTCTTCCCAGAGATGTGTCACCTCATCGTGGACATTAAGCATCAAGCTCCATCATCTTCCTCCTTCTTCCTATAGTAGGATGGTAGCAAGGATCACCATGAGGTCTTCTGGTGTCCCTACCATTCAGAAAACTCTCAACACGACCTCCAACTAATCGTCATCCACCTACGGGTCTATCTCTCCCCTGAACCTGGGTGTCCTCTGGCATTGGAACTCGTACAATGTGCTCAAGAAGCGTGCACCATCTGCTACTGGGGCCAGTGGAATCGGTGGCCCAACGGGGAGTGGTACCACTGGTTCCTCCATTGGAAAAAGGCCCTGAACAGAGGCTATGTTGCTCAGTGGACTATCTGTGCATAAAACTCTCGGAACTCTAGCCAGCTGTCTGCGTGGAGGAATCCTGAAAATAAACAGGTGTGATACAGTTAAAAGTTATACTTGGTGAGCTGACCTGGTTGAGTTGACTTAGGGAAAACTTTTGAAAACACACATGCAATCAGTGTTTTTGTGCACTGAGTCAGAAATCATATGTCAGGGTCCTGGTGTATGGATACGTCGGCCACCACACCAACACTAGACTCGCTGAACTGAGAACCACACTCACTACCCTTAACACTATTGATTCATAGAAAAAGAAGATCAGAGTCCTAAGTTCTATGGTAGAAACGACTCCTCTAATACCAATTTTTCATGACCCATCCCCCAGGGCCCATGCTGTGACTACCCCAAGCTCGCGTTCCATAGGCCAGGGGCTGGAGACTAGCACCAAAGGCGTAATTCCCTAAAACTGGGAAGAAATTTCCTTTAGAACCTGTAACACATACACATGATAACAAAAGAGTGTTGAAAGTAAAAGAGTCCATAATACAAGCCCAAATTGAAAGTATAAGTACAAATGATTTGAAATAAATCTGAAGAAAAAGAAAAGACAGCTACTGGATAGTCCTCCGAGGTTCCTACCTGAAGGGTATGTATAGATTATCTCTTCAGCACTCCACGTCCGTCCGTCTCCTCCGTGTACTGATAAGCCATATGGTCCACCTCCGGGTACCGTCCAATCTTGGTACTCTCATCCTTAGTCAACGCTATCCGTCATCTGCACCCTACACAAAAAGCTGCAAACATATCCCATGTAGGGGTGAGTATAATGATACTCAGTTGGGACCCCAAGACCCTCAGGGTCTCCCAAAAGACAACAAGGATAAACCACAAAGTATGAAATCAACAGATAACCCTACTTAGGTATATGCCCATAAATATACCTAATTTATTAAGTAATCCATCTCAATAATGAGGAAAACACAAAAGTACTGACTCAGTTCAACCAGGATTTTATTTTTGGGGTAGTATCTAGTAACATCCCTAGTCACATTATAGAAACCTCAGCTACTGGAGAACTCTTGGTCAATTGAGTATAGTGGGCCTTCCACGAAACCAAGAGCGCTTCCCACTAACCTTGGACTACTGAGGTACTCCTCCTGTTGAGTACCGTGGGACTGCCGTGTCACATAGAGGTTCTCCCCACCATGGGTCTGCCGCGTCACCAAGCGTGCTCCCCCTCATATCTTGCAGAGGTACCCCTCCTATCGAGTACCATGTGTCTGCTGCATCACCAAGTGAACTCCTCCACTGTGGGTCTTCCGAAACACCAAGGCGCTCCCCACTGGTCTAGTAGAGTCACTATGAGTCAAACAGTCAACAGTCGTCAGGTCTCAGCCATCTACTAGGTTTCCGCAATACACTCGCTCATCTCTAGGAGGATTCACTGCATGAGCTACTGGTCGATACTCCATCTGTCACTAAGTCCCATGAATAAGTATCTCAAAGTTCTGACACATCATAGGGGTCTCAATGTAACATACTATGTGTCAATCAGACGCCCGGTCTATGAGTTATTAGTCTTTTAGTCCCTAGGGCCCAATTAGATTTGTGCACGATCCAACCTAACCATATCTCAACTACACCCCAAACTCCAGTGGGGTATACTCAAAGAGACCATCATGATCCAAGATTACCAGTGTCATGGACGGTTCATGAAATGAACATCTGGTGCCAAAGATATGGCCGAAGGATCGTCAATGGGTTGTAGTGGCCCCAGGTCCAATTCGAACCTGCCTGACCCAGTCTGGGATGACTCAGTTCGGGTCGACCCAGCCAGACTCGTTGGGTCTAGACGGTCTCTTTGGGCGGGCCATCCCGTTGGGTTTTTCCTGGCCCACTGTGCCTAACCTAGTAGGCCGCGATGGGCCACGAAGGGACGAGAGGGCACAGACCGGCCGCGAGGGCGCAAACCTGCCACTGGTCGGCGCGATGGCGGTTCGACCTGGAGGAAGCCGCATGGGCGGCTGGTCCCGGAGGGGGCCATGTGGGCGGCTCAGCCTGAGGCGCAGGGCAGGGTCAGTCGGGGCATCGCGAGGGCATGGTCCGGTTCAGTCGGGGCAGCTTGGAGGACCGGTGGGCTAGCGCAGCCAGGGCGGATTGGGAGGCTGGCGGGCTGGCGCGGCTGGGGTGGCATGGGAGGCTAGAAGGCTGGCGCAGCTCGGGAGGGCGGTGGGCTGGCGTGGCCAAGGTGGCTCGAGAGGTCGGTGAGCGGCGCAAGCTGGCGGGGGGAGCGGTCGTCGGGCAGCGCGGTCAGCAGGTGGCGCGGTTCGGCCCGGGGCGGCAGAGCCGATTCGGCCGGGGTGCCAGAGCATCGCAGGGGCGGCGCGGGTCATGAAGGCTGCGGGTGGAGAGACCGTTGCATTTTTCACCTTCGACGCCATGGTCGCCTTCCTCTGTTTTGAAGAACACCACAGCTAAGAACAACGGAGGGTCGGGACATGTTTTTTTGGCCCACACCCTCCGCGTTTAGAGTGGTAACAAGCGGTTCATCAAGAACATAAAAAAAGAATGATTATGGAAGATATTTTAAAATATCAATTCCCATAATCCCTCGATAATTTCTATTCCCAACCCCATAAAGGAAAAAGAGGGGAGAACATGGGAAGTGTTAATAAAATAATGAATAAACCCCTACAACTTCCCACCATAATTTATTCCCAACCCGTAAGGAAAACATCCATGGATCAAGTTGATAATAAGTTGATCCACGTTCTTTATTTTTAGAAGGAAAGAATCAAGGGAGTAAAATCATAATTAATTAAAAAACCTACTTGTTCGATGTTGGTTGACATTGGAGTGAGAAGGCGGACGTCGATTCGTTGTAGACGAACACGCCCTACATCAAAGGAAGTTCCAAGGAAGATGGTTGAAGTCATCAGAATTCTTCATGGAGGAAGCATTCTTCATTGGAGAAGCTTTATCTCAAGAGATCCTCCTCTCCCCAATTCCACCAAAGTGAATTCATAGCCAAAATATTAGACTGACATATCTATTAAGTCATTGGAATAATATTCAAAAAGGATTAAATAATTAATTGATGTGTTGGATCAATTAATTAATGGGGTGGATTTTGCACAATTAATATGGTGC
Organism: Viscum album; assembly: GCA_963277665.1. NCBI lineage: Eukaryota > Viridiplantae > Streptophyta > Magnoliopsida > Santalales > Viscaceae > Viscum > Viscum album. The sequence continues at coordinate 2,089,508,385 of OY728120.1, forward strand.
ATTGGCACAATTAAAAATTGTGGAGGTGTTGAAGAGGCTCCCCCCATATTTTTGAGGGGGGTTGAGAGGTTTTCCTCTCCTCCCATTAATAGGGGAGTTAGGTGGTTCCCACCACAATAAATTAAGAAGAGGAGGTTTAGTTCTGGTGGAACCCACCGCTGAACATCCACATGGTGGGTGGTTACAACAAAACAAAACAAAACATGATCTGATTTTATTTTATTATTTCCACTAAAAACAGAAAAACTATCTTTCACTCTGGATCCACTACCGTCAAGGTGAAAGTCTCCTTAAGCAAATACTAGCGTTGCAAGATCAACAGTTCCCTCATATTTCAATTCCGAGCATCGGTTCAAATGTTAGAAAAACCCACTGGCATGTTTACTGAATGTACCTGAAATAAAGTTCATAAATTCATTTCGGGTACTCCATGCCTCGGAATCATGCGCCGTAAATTTTCGCAGACTCATAAAATTACCATATATTTAAAAATAATTACATAGAAATTCTGGGTCTTTACATGTTACATTATATGTATATATGATATATATATATATATATATATATGTATAAAAAATTCCACATTTCTTTGAAATTAAATACTTATATTTAAATATGATATATATATATATAATAAATATCATATTTTCTGAAAACAATTATTTTCATACCCATGAAATTAATGATTGTAGGAAAATGATAAATAGTTATCATGTATTGATTTTCCCACAATGGAAATCATTAAATAATTATTACACTAGATTTAATGAAATGGAGTAAATGCATATGGATCATGAACTAAACATGGAATTTATACATGTATTTTAACACATGAATAAATTAGAAAATAATCAAAGAGAATCCATAATTACCTATTTAAACTACTATGATGTAATGTAAATGAGGGTCTTATTGCCTCATGTTTATCCAAAATTCATAAACACCTAATGTTATTTTCTTCTTACTCATTTACACTGTGATACACTAGCATGTTATGGAGGTCCATGGATCCCACTCAAACATTGATTGATTCAGGCATATCCCATGGATAAACCATGGAGGTGGGATGATTTTTCTATATAGAAATCTGTATAAAATAATATGATGATAATGATGAGGTATTAGTTTCCCATTTTTTATATTTTATGAGTTTTACAACATTTTCTTCCTTTTAGTTCTTATGAAGGTTTCTTTTTATCTTGCATGGAGATATTCAACAAAGTAGTTTTAATTACTTATGCTACTTCTAATAATTGTAATTAGACTAAAAAACCCATCAAATAAAGTTATAACATTCTCCATATTATTATCAAAATCAATAATTTTTGATGTTTTCCCCTTGGAAATATTGAAGTTTTTGGCCAATGGAGTTGAGACCAGATTACATCTAGACATTCCAAATCTCTTGATTACCTTATGAATGTAATCCCTTTGAGAGAAAATCAAGTTACCAATACTCTTATCTCACTCAATCCTCATTCCCAATATTTTATTATCATTATCAAAGTCTTTAATCTTGAATATTTTGGAAAAATAATTTATCTATGCTTGGATCCATTTAATGTATAAACCATCTATAAGAATTTCATCTATATAAAGTAGAAGGAGGATGAATACACCTTCTTAACAATATTTTTCATAGAAATTTTGATCCATATTTAGTTGATTAAAATATTTCTCTATAATGAATGTAATGAACATACAGTTCTAATATCCATGTACCTTCTTCAATATATAAACACTTCTTCATATTTTATACCATTTCATTGTTATAATAGTTATCAAAACCATCTAGTTGTTTCTTATAATTTCATTACTCTAAGTAACCATGAATATATATTTTTATTTATGTACTTATTGTCTTAGTGTAAATTATAGGTAGAAACCAAACATAGAGAATTTTTTATGGTAGTGTGTTTAATGATAGATTAAAATATTTTAAAGAATTCCACTAATTCTTTCCATTAGAAGACATTCACCTCCAGTATTTCCATATACTCTTTTTTTACCATCATCCACTTATTTCCAATAGAATACAAATTTGTTATAATGTTCTTTCATCCCAAGTGGTTAATACTTTATCTCCTATGTTTCATTTAATTTTAATTAATCAAGTTCATATTTCATAGCCAACTCTGAAATTCTATAATCACTAATATGAGACACTTATTCTAGGCTCTCAAGATATCCTTTATCTGTTATAATCAAGTAGTGTGAGTCAGATCTAAACCTTTTTACTATCTATTATAATATTTAATATATCTTTATTTTAGCCAATTATTCTTCTATTTCTAGTAATGAAACTCTTTAAACATCAAATTTTTTGTATTCTAACTTGATCCTTTACAGTCCTTGAGCATTAAAGTACAAATTCTATTGTCACAACTACCAAATATTATGTTCCCCTTGAACTATCTTGAACTTTTTTCCTTCTAGAATATCCATTTAGATATAATTTATTAATTTTAGTTGATTATTTATTCTCAAATTCGAATTCCATCAATTTCAAGTCTTTCTATACGACCTTATCACTGAATAGAACATTTTAACTTCTAATGAATTGTCATCTTTCAGAATCAGAAAGTAATTTTTTCTTCCGGATTAAACCCTTTAAATAAATACATCTAGGACTTTTCTTTGAGTTTTTCTTGATCATTTACATCTAAATAGACATAAGATAAACTTATAAAACACTAGGGTGGTTAAATTCCAAAATATTTTCAAACCATATTTATTCTAGAATCACGCTCCCCATTATCATTGATATAATTCTTTTAATATGGTACCCTATTTTATTGATCACTTATGCCCAAATATCCATGTAAATTACAAAAGGAAGTTTCATACTTCATTCCATATCTGTTAACATTTTATTCATTCACATAGACAAATCATTATTCTCTTCTGTTCCATGTAAAATCATTTCCACATTGATTCATTTCATCCAAAAAAATTCCTAGATTTTTTTTTTGTTTCATTCACCACCATTATCATATGTTAAGAATTTTATATTTCATTTTATATCCCCATACACCCTGGGTTTCCATTTAAGAAACACTCTAAACACCTTATATATGTGTTTCATGAATTAGACCCATTTTTAACTATTTAATAATCAATAAATTTGATGATGTGATAATGAGTATAAGAAGTCCCCCAAATATCCATGTGAAAGTGTTCTAAATTTTTATATCTATGTTTATTTCTATTGAAGTTGAATGAAACCTCTATCTACTTTCTAAATACATAGCTCGCACAATAACTAAAAAACATGTGATCAAGCTTTAACATACCCTTTATGTCTATAAATTTCATGATATTTTCATTGAGAAGAATATAATAGAGAGTCCATAATTATTACCATTTAGAAGTTGATACTCTAGAAATTATTGAGTCGTATAACATTCCCATCATATAAAATGTCTTGTTCTTTACTCATATAATGATAACCATAGAACCCATATAAATATTCTATACTACATTTTCAAATCTTATTACAAATATTTCCTTATCTCGCTGACCAATAGAAATTAAGTTCTTCTATAGAATTGGTATATTCCAAAATACATTTAAGTTGAGGTGACTTTTATTAAATATTTGAACTTAATAATAAACTTTGCCTATGAATTCAATAAATTAACCATCGACTATGTTAACCCTGCAAAACTTTTTGGATAGATAATTCACTATGCACCCTCTCTTAGTTGTCAAGTGAAATGAATCCCTAGTGTCAATGATAGACCATTAAAATAGAACATTTATGCATAGTAGTAAACTATAAATACCATCTATTGTTGAATTAATGGAACGTGATCTTAAATTTTTTCCCTTTATTATTTCACCTTTTGATCCATTCAGTCCTTCTTGAGATGATCTCTATTCCCAGATTTCCATAATATTGGTATGGGTCCATTCTATTTACCTCAAATTATATATTAGGGTTTATATTCTCATTTTTTATAACTTATTTAATAAGGGAACATCCTCTATCTTCTTCATTCATCACAGTTTTTGGTAGGCTCTTGGACTCTCCCCTCTAAGCCCTTTCTTTAGAATATGATTTCTAACATCTTCTAACATCTTCTAACACTGCATCTGTTTTACCACAATTGTTTTTTTTATGGTAGTTACCATAGGATCCCCTAATTGTGGATTTTATGATAATAATATCTTTTAAAAAACATTATATGTGAACATGATATTAATATAGTCAAGATTCCCCTAAACCATGTTAAATTCATTCACATGATCTTCTGTATATCTTACTTCCAATAATCTCATTCCTAATAAACTCTATATCATGAAAAATTTATTAAAAGATATAGACTTGTCATATATATATCCACCCAATCATTTATTATCTATATTTAGGTCTTCTTCCATGGGATGTTAAAATTAACGTTCCATTACATTGAAATATATATCAACCAAAGTTCTATTATTCAAAACCTTTCCCATTATACTTTTTCTATTAATTTTTCATTTAATCTGATCGATTTAACTTTAGGATACTTATGAATTAGATATCCTTATGTCTATATCCTCTATAAGAAAATCTTATCCCATTAAACTATTCTATTAGACCTTACATTCTTCAGACACCCTAACTTTCAAAACATGTAAAATTCAAGACAAGAATGTGAACATTACCCTAGTTTGTTATTGAGTATGCATTGTATATCACTAAACTAAGAATTGATACCACATAATATGATACCATACAATAATCACCATATTATAAAACTAATAAAGGCTTCAATAATAGTGTAACAATTTTATAGAAACTTTACAAAAGGGAAGAACCCTCGATGTCAATGTGTTGATGCGTATGACTTTTTTATTTGAAATCAAAACACTAAGTGAATTCTCACACACACTCAAGAAAATATCAAAAAAATTCAATCAAATGGAAATAAATATATATAAATGACATAATTGATTTATGAGGTTTGGTCATTGGGTTCGACATCAATTGGATAACACTTCTACAATATTTTTTTAATCATATGTTACAAGTGATTACAACCACATATAAAAATTATCCGATTAAATAAATAATCTTTCAATCAAATCATATGATGTGTACAAGTGGTCTCATCCACTTATAGTAAGTCCCAATGGGTAAAATAATTGAACTATTTTTTTTTATTTTCATGGAAATAAAACCATTGAACCTAAGTAATTTCCAATTTATTGTAACAATCTACACTTGAACATTGAATTTTTATAGAACATGAATATAATTCAATCACAACATTCTCAAAAAGATTACATTGTTCCTTTAAAACAAAATTATAAAAAAACATCTTAAGTAAAACCAATTAAAAAACTTAGATATTAATTTACAAGCGCCTTTTTGAAGAATTAATTGCTTATAAACCATTCATATCATAACTTCGAGACACACAATTTTGAGGTGTAACTTTTGGAACTCCTACCTCCACTAAACTTTAAACTATTTCTTCCTTTATCAGGTCAAAGATAACTTCTAGAAATTATCCTTTTGATATTATGAATTTGAATTTGAACAATCTTCACATTTATTAATATGAATTTTAGTGAAACCTAACAAGGTAGAGCTATTTATAACTTTTATAGTTCACATGAATTTCTTTTAGATTATGATATTTATATGGATTTCCAAAAATTACCAATACATTATCTAGTATTTTTATAAGCTCACTTCTTTAGTGAAAACAATCACAAGGAATGGTGTAGTTTTCAGGTACTCTGTTATGCCCAGATCTTTAATTTCATTATTATTTTATTTATTTATTTATTTATTTTTATCCTTTATCTTTTTTTTATGAGTATATTTTTTCATAATTGTTTTTTAATTTTTAGTGTTGTTTATCTTGACGCAAAGTTTTTTCATAGTTTAAAAAACATGTGAATAATATAGAAAACTAGAAGTTATTTACTAGTGGTGATTCACATAGTTAGAAATATTTTGGAAAACCATATGGATAAACCTTGTGGGATACCAGTAATTTTATAGTAGGTTTTGGATGATTAGAGAACAATTTTTAAAATCATGTGGCTTAACCATGAGAGCTTCCAAGGTTTTAAAATTTTGAATTTCCAAATTTTCCTCTACTCAATTTTAAAGTGTATCCTCTTATCCTTCTCTATTTTTGGTTTAAATAATCCCATTGGAATGTCATGAATCCCTCCTCCTTGCTCCATCTTGGTTTAGATATTCTACACCTTGATTCCATGAGATATTATTGAGGTAAACCCCACTTTTATTCATTCTCTTCCCAACTCCTCCCATATCCTTCATTTTTTACATCAACTTCGTTTCATCTCAAGAACCCTATGGGATATATAAATGAGATTATGGTATGTGGTGGTTCTAATGTGGGGATGTTTTTGTATAAGTGTTATAGTGGTAATCACAATTCCTGTTTGAGTGGTATTCATCGAATGTGATGCATTATGAATTATCGTGGGGGGTTATGTCCTTGTTAAAGGTGGGTGTTTTTTCACTTTTCATTAATTTGAATTCCATTATGTGGTTGATCATTTTAAAAAACTTATTTGTGAAATTAAAACTATATTTTATAGTTTTAATGTTTTTTATAATTTTTATGTGGTTTCTCACTTTCCATAAATGTGATAAATGATTTTCTAGTTTTTAAGAGATATCTAAAATGTCATGTGCTTTTAATTTTTTATAAATATTATTTCAAAATGGGTTGTGGTTAAAAAAAGTTTTTGACCCAATTTGGTTAATGAATTAAATCAAAGGGTGATGTTATAAATTGTAAGAGATTTTATAAAAGATAGATTGATCCTTTAAATTGATTTAAATAATGGGTTTAAATGTATTTTTAATTTTTTTTATAAAATTAATTTTAAATGATTTGAAAAAGTGGCTACATATATTGAGTTGGTTTCCAATAAAGTAATAATTATCTCATTAAATGTTTTTAAAATTGTGAAAGTGTGTGTAACCCTCCCATTCCACATATTGTTTCATGATTGATATATATTGTGACCTCAAGGGAGATTTTTATTATTATGTGAGATGAGTAATTTGAAAAACGGATGCTCATTTCTAGGGTGTTGTAGGTGAGGTGAGATTTTTTTAAATGTTTTAATATTATTTTGCCTAATTATTCTATTATTTTATTGATTTATAACTTCTAGTTATTTTATTTCATGGGAATCATATGTCTTCATAGACAGGTAGACATTTATGTTATTCTAGTTTGTCACGAAAACCATCTAGTGTCCCATAGAGTGACTTATTTAAGGCTATTGTTATACCCCTAAGGATGATATTGTGAGTGGAATAATGTGTCTTGTGTACGGTTCAAACACAACATATATCAGTAGTTTTTACTATATTGTTAATAGTATTCATAAGACTATATTAGCTTAGTACCTAGTGTGCATATCATGATACTATGTTTTTTATATGAAAATAAAAACGATATTATCCTTACCTAATTTTTTATACCATGTTTTGATTCACATGTATGGAATTATAGGCTGATCACATTTTATTTATCACTTTTATTTATTCATTAACATAATGCCTTCTTAAGGGTGTTAATTTTTACTTGGTTTTATTATTATGTAATGAATCTCATTTTTCTGAGATGATTTAGATAATGGGTTTAAAAGGTGTTTTCAATAAAATAAATGGATTAAAATTAATGTGTGACAATTTAAATAAAATTTTTAAAGTAATATTTAAAATGGATTATTTCACCTTTTTTGTTAAAAAGTAAAGAAGGGTTTAATGAAAAATGAAATGAAATATTATTGGTTTTATAACACTTACTCAAGAAACCAAATTCTTATATATAATATAAATTAGTATAAATGAAAATCATTTTTGATATAATTTCACAAAATCATTGGTAAGATCCTACTAAGATCACTTTTCTTACAACCTAGGTATAACAATTAGTGTATAAAATTATTATTATTATTCTATATTATTTCCCATGATGTGATATTCTTTGTCTTGTTTGATATTTAGGTTGGAATGATAGGAGTTACTTCATGATATGGAGAGTGATCATGGGTCACATGGTGATGGGTAGTACATTTTTGGTTTGGGGTTTTCGTTTTGGATTCTAATATATTATCCTTGTTGGGAAAGTTCTCTCATATGATACATTTAGGTATATGAGATGTTAGTTATTTATTTATATTATTTTTATATAATTTTGTATTTTACTGAGATAATTCTATTATTATTTCAACATTTACTCTGATTAGATGTTTTATTTTAGGCTATTTATTAAGTGAAACTATTCCAAATAGTGTTTTCTTAATGCCCAAACACAAATTTCTATCCCAAGGGGATCAATAATTCCCTTGGTGTCTTTCTTTAGACTAACTTGGATGCCTGAATAACAGGTAACCCGTGTTGATTCATAGAAGGGTATAATCAATACAAGGGAACTTTATAAAATCTAATATAAAAGAGGTGACATTATTGAATTTGAAGAACGAATTTACTATTATCTTTATATATAAATAGAAGGTAAAGTATTTGGTGATTATTATGATAAATATTTAGCATGACTTGGTTTTATACTTACACTGGATTGGATGGTCATAGAATTTGGTTCATAGCAGCTTTAGGCTCATGAAAAGAACTATTTGACCATTGAGTTGAATATAGTTTTAGTAATTCATGCCTTGAAGTTTTGGATGGAAAATCTTATTTGGAAAGTGATTTATGATATAAATTGACCAAAAAATACCTAAGAATATATTTTATTAGTGAAAATTAAATTTAAGGTAGTCTCAGTGGGTTGAATACATTTAATATTTTTTAATTTGAGATCATTCCTACACATGGGATGGGAAATGTTGTTATATATTCCCTTAAAAAGAAACCCTAACTTCACAATGTGTGAGAAATAATGGAATAATAAATAATAATTCCACAAAACCAAGCGGTTTTGAAATCTTGGGTTAATGAAAATATAACATGACATTCTCAGGAAATTTTAGCAGTCAATCATGAAAATTGTAATTAATAGATATGTTATCCCGTACACTATAATAATACGATAGTAGAAGTGGGGTTTCTTATCAAATAATTTATTGAAAACATAATTTGGAAGAGATAATGTAGGAATAGGGAATAATTGCATACAACCAGGTGGGTTGTGCATCTTGGAGTAATGAAAATGTTACATGGTATTTGAAGGAAATTTTAGTGGCTAGTCATGAAAATTGAAATAAATGGATTTTTTTTTCGATGAAATTTTTTTCAACAAGTGAAAATGTAGTATAAAATTCATAGGGATCTTGTTTTGAAAAAAATTTAATTTCCTAAAACTATTTTATAACCTAGTTTTCATTTAGATATGTCGTATTTCCATAATATTGGTAATGATGTGATATTTACCAGGATTTGGATTATATTTTGGTTGGTCATTAGTTAAGATTATTTATCTTGAGAATACGAATTCCTTCTTAGATATTTTGATATACATGTTATATATATATACATATCCTATTCAAATATGTTGAATAGTTGTTGGATTTCATATATTATGGTAAATAGTTAATTTATGTGTATTGAAAAAATTGATTAATGGTTCCAATGAAATTTTTTTACACTTGATAAACATACATGGATTAATGGTTTAAAGAGGATATGGTATGTATATACAAATAAAATTTTTGTAATATTAAATATTATTATTTTTAAATGAATTATTTTACCCATTAAATATTTTTTATGTTATGAAAAAAATGATAGATTATTGAATCATTTTGACATCATTATGAGGTCATAAAACATAATATATACATAAAACACTTAGGTAATATTCACTGAAAATTTATATTTTTCAAAAAATACTAGAATTAAACCTAGGATAATTTTGATATAATAATTATAGAAATGAGGTCAATTATATCACAATAAATATCTAAATTAGTTAATTCTAGTATTTAAATTTTAATAAAAAAATTAATGTTTTTGCTAAATACATAAAAAATGTTTTTTAAAAAATTACACATATATATACATTTAGATGCATATTTACAGAATTAATTTTATGATATGTTAATATTATATTTCATTATTTTGTTCAAGATAAATATCATTTATAAGTAAAACTACAATTATAAACATGAATTTACTATTTTAAGGCATATGTTACTATTCTAATGATCATGTTAGTTGTAGAACAGTCATATTAGGTTTATAATTCAATAAAATTCCTCCCAAGGTTCATTATTTTTCATTTATAAAATAATTATTATATTTATAATGCTTTTTTTAATTTTTATAGTGTTGTTTGTGGGTTTGATAATTCTAGGAGTATATCATGTACTGTAATTTAATATTCTACTGTTATTATTCACCTATATTTATTTTACTAATATACTATTTTAAATTTAAATGATTGTATTTATCTTTCATATGTAATGTTCCATACTAAATAAATAAGACAATGTTTAGTTTTTTATATGGTGCATGAATTTTATATTATATATTAAACTTAAATGTTACACACATATATATATTATGAAGGAAAATTTTATATAGAAAAACATTGTTATAATATCCCAGTGTCTGAAAATAAAGTAATATATTTTTTTTCATTTTTATTTATTTATATCATATCCATGGAGGAAGAAAATTTATGTTTCGAGTAACTATTTTACAAGATCATTAGAAGAGGTTATTTTCAATTGATATATCATGATTTACCCCCCTTTGGGTATTATCCCTTTATATCCAAAAGTGTTCATGGAAACCCATTGTCCCACCGTTAAGGGATTTTAAAACCTATAAAAAAATCAACAACTATCTATATACATAAAATCTCCTATTTAAAGCATGAATATATATATATATATATATATTAAGTGTCAATATATTTTTCTTTTTCACCCTTTATCCATTTGTCAAGACACATGAATTAACCATTTACCATAATATATTCAACCTAATAACTATTAAACATGCATGAATAATATATATATATATATATAAAGGATATCAAAACATCCATGATGGAATTTGAGTTCTAAAGCTAAATAAGCATAACTATTGAACAAATAGAATATAACCCAAAATATGGTAAATATATAATCATTACCAATAGAATATAAATACAACATATCTAAATGAAATCCATGTGGTAAAATAGTTTTATAAAAACAAATTATTTTAAAAAAAAATTGCCTATGAATGTCATGTTACATTTTCACTTATTGGAAAGTTAGGCATCGAGAAATAAATCCATTGATGTCAATATTGATGACTGGCCATTAAAATTTCCTATAAATGTCATGCAATATTTTCATTACACCAAGGTGTGTAACCCACCTATTTTTTTGGAATTATTCTCTATTCCAACCATTATAGTGTATATATATGTATAATTTTTTTATAAATAATTTCTTCTTTATTTAGTAAAAATATTAATTTTTTAATGTTAAAATTTAAATATTATAATAAATTAATTTATATATTTATTTTGATAAAATAGACCACATTTTTAAAACCATTATATCCAAATTATCCTAGGGTGAATTTTTAGTAATTTTTTGAAAAATATGATTTTTCAGTGAAAATTTAAAAAAAATTTTTGGGTATAAAGTATGTTTTATAAACTCATAATGATATAAAAATTAATTAATAATAAATAAAAAAAGTATAACTTAATATTAATTTAATTATTAAGATAATTCATATAAAAATTATAAGATGAATATATAAACTTATATTTTGAGTAATAAACAACATTTTATATTTTCTTCTTATATTTTTTGGATTAATTACTTTAATTAAAATATTTCAATGATAGATTTTTTTTGATAGTATTTAAATAAAAAAAATATTTTATAATACAAAACTATTATTAGTCACATGAATTGTTACTATTAAAAATCTTAAACTAAATTAAAAAATACTATGTATTTTTTTGAAAAACACCCCTATATTTCACCTATAAGTACACCCCTTCTCGACCCATTCATACTCACTTATAAAAACTCACTCAAGACAAATATATACCAAATTATTTCCAAAAAACCACTCATCATATTTACTAAGTTCTGGTCTACTTCAAAAACCATTTTAAGTATCCTTGAGTAGTCCAAGGATGGGTCCCCGAGAAAGGTAAATTTTCTCATCACACTTATTTTAAATTTCCATTCACATGTTATAACTCATTAAAAAATATTAAAACTATAATAAACATATTTAAATATTAAAATTATAAATTAAAAAAACTAAATTATTAATTTCTTGATTACTTTTTTTTCTCTTTATGTTATTATTAAAAGCATCCCTCATGACATGGTAGGATTATAACACCTATTTGAGTGATGATTTATAATCATTTCCATTATATTTTGGTTTTAAAAATATTTTTATATCAAAATTGTAATATTAAATATAAAATATAATCATTTTTAAGAATTTAAATTAAAAAATAATCATTATATTAATAATATTAAAGTTAAAACCTCACAATTAGCTTAACTACTTAAAAAATGTTTATTGAGAAACATTTTACTATTTGAATATATTTTAGACTATCCATATTTCTATTTGTATATTATACTACTATGATGACATGTAAATTTACCTTTACACTATTTTAACTCATAAAACTATGGTCCATACATTGATAATAGATATAATCCAACCAATGCCAACATGATACCATGAAAAAAACATCCTGATGAATGATAAAAAAAAATATAATAAATAATTATAGAATAGTATATGAATAAATAAGAATAAAAATATTTCAATAAGAATTAATTTTTTTATAAATAATATTTTAATAAACATAACTTGATTATTCATGAGGTTATTGGAAGTATTAAAAGCACGTAGAAATCAAGATAAAGGGGTTCTTTCCAAATATTTGTTAATTTTTTAGTATTAATTCCATAATTGTATTTCACTCTATTATTATATTATGATATATTTCTCTCCTTATCCAAAATTTATATTCTCTTTCTTCTAAGAATATTAATTTCTTTATTATTATCAATTTTTTACCTTAAATGAAAACCATTTTATGTTATATGTGAATCATATCAAATTTATTCTTCTTCAAATGGAATTTTTTATGATGCTTCCTATATCCCTAAACTTCTATTAATGTCCGATAAATTTTCCTAACTTTATGATTATAACTTTTCACATCTAATATGACATGTTCCAATTTTTCTAAAACTGCATGATTCAACATTTTATTACACTTTATAGCTCTTTGATTTAACCCATTTTATTTTCATGGGTTTCTTCTATGTTTATTGTTAATGTATGAATTATATTTCCTTACGGAATAAATAATCATGAAATTTTATGATAAAATAGGTGTACTTAGAATTATTCACCCCCAAATCGATTGGGTAATTCTTATATATCATGGGATAAAATTTATGGTGTACGACCCATTATCTTGCCACATTATGTTATTATATCTCTATTGTGAACTTTGAATTATGTTTATGATATATTTTATGATTTTAATACATCCACATGCTTCTCATGATTACTATATAATTTTATTACGAATCCTTTTAAAACATTTTTCATTTTATTACTTATGATTAATCTCTTTTATGATTCCATTATTGATTTTTTTACACCATCATGTTTGTTTGATTACTCCTTTTTGGGATTTAGTATTCAATATTTTTTTATTATTATCCTAGATATATCCCATATAGTGATCATAGAATGATGATATATATGGTAGAATAATAAATATTCAAATTAAATTTTATATAATCTCCCAAAGATACTATATCTTAAGCTGTTTTTCATATATTTTATGGAATTTTTAGTAAAAATGATGTAATATTATGTATATGAGATGAGGGTTGTTATGTTTAGTAGTATAGGAATTTCTAGTTATTTTTTGGGATTTTTTAGAAACTAATAGTAAATACACCATAAATGAAAAATATTGAAACATATAAATTCATAAGTTATGATATGTAAGTGACTTATGTTTTTCTCTCTGTATGTTCATTATTTACATTTTATATTATTAATATTTGAGGCGTTTTTCATCTCTATAATTCCTTTGATTTAGTAAATAGATGGAAATAAGAGAAACCATATCAAAATCCCATGTAATTATAAATTCAACGATTATCCAAACAATATGCCTAATATGATGGGAGTAGGATTCAAGATCCTCATGGAAGTGATTTCTCAACTTAGTCGGGTTGTGAATAATAACTTGAACCATGCAAAGTTTCCTCCTCTAAAGAGAGAATATGTTTTGGGTGAGTCAGTTATATCATAGGAGTCTCCTTATTTTTTTATATCTTTGAATCCCTTAATCAAGGAGTAGAAGATTAGTTATATTGGGATGATATTTTTTTCATCCACTAATTTGAGCATGAAAATTTTATATTGGTTTTATACCACCTTGAGGGAGAAACTAGTCAGTGGTAGATATTGATCATAAATACTAATACCAATTATCAAATCAATATGATATAATGGGAATAATTAAATAATTAAATTTAATAAAATATTTCCTCAGACATAAAAATTGAAGGGGAGTCTCTCGAGTTAAAGAACAGGCTGGATAAATCAATTAGGTTTTATGAGGGATAATTCATAAGGTTTTAAAGGTAAACCATGTGATTTATTATTGACTTTAGAAATAAGGTTTACCATGTTTGTATTGGAATAAATCCATGTCATAGAAATATATATAAATTTAGGACATTGATAGAAATAAAGAAACAGTCTGATGTGACCTTTAATTAGAGAGAGAGAGAGATTTGGGAATCTCAATGGTCTCCTGGGACTAGGGATACAAAATGAATAATAGAGTTTAACATTTTTTGATAAACTGATAAATATCATAGAGAAATGAAGACTCAACTACCCACATGTCATAGGTGTGGGAAAAATAATCCTAGAAACTACTTCAACAGAATAAGTAAATTATTTAAGTTTGATACAGAAGGGAATCTGGCTCATGAATATTAAAGGGATATGAAGAATCTAATAAATATGTTTAAAGAAAGTATGGTTTCAATAAATCATCCACCCATGGTATAATGTTTTAAATACTAGAAACAAGGACACTATAGAATCGAATGCATCAAGCCAAGGGCCTTTGAGGATAACTGGGTAAAAAATTACAAAGCTGAGGGGAAAATAGTATATTATATTTTAAAAAATACTAATGTGTGTCATGAAAATGTATTAGTAATTTTTACACTTTTTATTCATTCAAAAATAATAAATATCCTTTTTAATTCTTTTTCAAAACATTATTTTAAATATTTCAAGTGAACTAGAAGTATTCAAAAACCACCTCAAGACATGTAGGTTGAGTTACTGGTGAAACCAATAGGTTGTAAAATCATTATATCTCAAGTATTTAACTCAAACCAAATTGTTATTTAAGGTTTTAATCTCTTAAATATTTTTAATATACATTCTTCTATATAATTAGATATTATACTGGGCATGAAATGGTTTTTCTTATATATATATCCAATATAAACTACCATGATATGCAAACTAGTTCCCATATCCCAAACCATCCTTTTATTTTAATCAAGTGCATATATAATGACGAGCCTTTTATGGATATATCTTAACAAGAATGGATATTTTTACCTTATTATCAAGAATATATAGCTCAAATGATTAATAAAAAGGAAAGGATCATCCTTAAGGAAATTACTATTACCAGGTAATAAAATAATTTGTTCCTTGAAGAGCTATCTATACATCCTCTTGATTTAGAGGTTGAATTATTTATATAACTTATACCCAAATATCTAGTCATATCAAAGAGTCCCCATAAAATAGACCCAATTAAACTAGAAGTGTTGAGGAAGTAACTACATGATAATATTTTAAATGTATTTATATGACCTAGTGCTTCACTATGGGGTGCCCCGGTTATATATTTTATAAATAAGGATTGGTTAATGCATTTATTAACTGATTATCATGGGCTCCAAAAAATCATAATAATTAACACATAACCTCTTCCATAAATTAATTACTTTTCCAATCAACTAAATGTGTATCAATACTTTATAAATATGTATCCTTGATTAGGATATCTTGAATTAATTATGATAAGGAATATATTCCAATGATTTCCTTTTAAACAATATATAAACACTATGTATTCATAGTGATGCCATTTGAACTCATTAATGATTTGTAAATCTTCATGGACTTGATGAAAATATTATTTAGAGAATAAATTGATTTTTTATGGTATTTAAGGATGATATTCCCATATAATCCATGATAAATTAAGAACATAAGTTATATTTGAGTTCTTTGTTAAATACTTTGTAAAAGGAGAAGTTGTATGCATTGTATATATAATGTGAATTATTGATGGAGGAAATCAATTTCTTATGAAATGTTATAAAAAGCAAGGGTATATTTTTTGATCCAAAATGGAGAAATGAAATAGAGGAATGGTCCTAAATAATATCTATAACAAAGATCCACATATGTGTACTATTAATGATTTATGAGAAACTTCCCATGAGTTTCAAAACCAAAAACCCATTAACTCAAAAATATTTTTTTCTCTGTGTAGATGAATTTGAATAGAGATTTAAGGAGTTGAAAATAAGACAAATCATTACTTCTAAACTCATAATACCCTCAAGTGAGGAAATATTTTTGAAATATAGTGATTCATAAAATAATAGATAGGGTTGTGTACTCATGAAAAATGACAAAGGGATAGCCTATGTCTCATGATAGTTGAAGATTCATGAGAAAAAGTATTCAATGAATAATTTGTAGTTGGATATAGTTAATTTATATTTTTTATATATAAAAATTATCTTTATTGTGATAAGTGTGACATATATATAGATTATAAAATACTGAATTATATATTCACATAGAAGTATCCAAACATATGTCAGTGATGGTTGTTATAGTTGATCAAGGACTACGACTACTCAATCAATTATCATCTTTTAATGTTAAATAAATTAGAAGATACTCTAAAAAACATTTCATGCATACTTATCTAAAATAAAGATTAAAAATACTCCAATATTTATAGACACGAAAAAGATAGAGATGGGAATAATTAAATATGGGACAACATTCTACCATGCTCAAATGATTAGTCAAAAATCTATCCAAAATAATATTAAATAGGATTAATGGGTTGATGCCGACCTGAAAAAGAATTTATAAGTACTAAATAAGGGTAAAATAGTATAATTTAGAATTAATAAATATAAGGTTATAAAATTTTGAATGTGATTATGTGTACTATCAAAGACAGAGATATAGAAGGGGCTGTTAGATGATGTACATTGCTCAACATTCTCTATCCACCTTAGAAGCATGAATATGTGTAGTTATAACTAAAAAAAATTATAATGGGATAGTATAAATAAGAAAAATACTTAATATATATCAAAGTTATTTGTATGATAATAAGTTATTTCATAATTATGAATGTCCAAGCGGATATTGCAACTATCACCCATACTAACGTGGAGATATGTTAACATCACCGTGTATTTTCTCCTAGGTCTTCTTAATTCATCCAAGGGAAAAAATTAATATGGATTATGGTGTATCATATTTAAAATTCAGTTCACTTGTTCTATAGTTGGGATGAATTATCACATGATCAAATTATTATAATTTACATTATATATGTGATGAAAATTCATGGAACACCATTGGTTATTATTTTTCATTGAGATAAAAGGTTTAACACAAGGTTATGGAAGAGTCTTAAATATTAAATTAATATAAAGTTGAAATTAGGTATGACATATCACCCCCAACTGATTGAAAATTTTAAAGGACTATCTTGAAACTTGAAGATATTTTTATATTTTTTTACAGAATTAAAATATGGTGAGGATCAATATCTTTATTTTATTGAGGTATTGTACAACAGTAGTTTTCAATAAAGAGTTATGATTGCCTTTTATGAATCCCTCTATGAGAATAAGTGCATATTTTTAAAATTTTGGTATGATATTATAGACTATAAGATATTGGGTCCTGAACTAATTGATGAAATAGAGGAGAAGGTAAAATCCATTTAGAAACTCATAAGAGAGACGATAAAAGATCTATGTTTACAATCATTGATAATACATAGATTTTGATGTTGGACACAAAATTTTACTTCATATAAATATTTATAAGAGAGACATGAGGTTTTGGAAGATGGTAAATAAGTCTTAGATACTTTGTCCCATTCAAGATCATAGATCATGTAAGTTCCATTGACTACAGACTAGAACACAAGAAAAAAAACAAATAAAAAGTGCTCTAAGATTTCAAAGTATCCCACTTTAGGAATTACATTATATATCCCCAAAATGTATAGAATCTAGATGTGGTAGGATTATAAATTTATCTCTATTTTGAAGAGAAGCTGATGAATATCAAGGATCATATAGACAATTTTCTATGTAATAGGACAACTCACTATGTTAATATATAATGGAGAAATTATAACTGTAAAGAGGAAATATAGGAACATTAAGAATTAATGAAATAGAATAAACCTAATTTATTTTCTTCTTATTGTTTGATTTAAAATTTTTGAGGATTGAATCTCTACACTTGAGAAGAATGTAATGAAATAGAATTTTCTAAATAAAACTTTCAAAACATATCTATACGTGTGTCACATTTATGTTTGAGAAAAAATAAAAAACTATTTCAACCTATAAAAAAATTAATATTATTTTATTTCTTTAATATAGAACATTACATGTGATGGATAAATACACTTCATAAGATTAAAAATAGTATAGTGAAAAAAACACAACTAAATTAAAAAACAGGAATTTGAAGTTTGGATGCAT
Source organism: Viscum album (assembly GCA_963277665.1). Taxonomy (NCBI): domain Eukaryota; kingdom Viridiplantae; phylum Streptophyta; class Magnoliopsida; order Santalales; family Viscaceae; genus Viscum; species Viscum album. Next base: position 2,089,527,198 of record OY728120.1, read on the forward strand.
CATGGTCTCATAGAATTATCAAACCTGAAAATAAAAATATAAAAAGGAAAATATTATAAATACAATATATATATAGTAAATGAAAATTAGATAACCAAGAGAGTAATTTTAGTGAATTAAAAATTAAGGTAATGTGAGGAATATATAGGATGTATTAACACAAGATAACGGTTAAAATATTAGACCAACCGTTATAATATTTACTTGATAATTATAATAGTATAATTAATTGTAAATAATATTTAACATTAAAAAATATGTATATTAAAAAATTATAATGTCATAAAATGATTTCATAAAATATTTAACTCATTATATGTATAGGTGTAAGTTTTTGATAAAGCATATTTTTATATATTTAGTAAAAAAATTAAATTTTTGTTAAAATTTAAGTATTAGAATTACATAATTTAGAAATTTATTTTGAAAAAATAGGCTTTATTTTTGGAATCATCATATAAAAATTAGGTCAATGTGATTTTTTTTGATATTTTTATGAAGAATAAAGTTTTGGTGAATAGAAAAAACATTTTTCTTACAAATACTATATGTTCTATGAAATCATAATGATTTGAAAATGGATAAATGATTTCTAAAACAATTACAACTTAAAATTTATTTAATGAGTAATATAAGTCATTTTAAAAAAATATATTGAATTTAAAAACAAATATTTAAAATTTTAAAGCCTAAATTATATTTTATTCTAAAAAAATGATTCATTGATTTAGATAAAATATTGAAATAATACCAGTCTATTTTTAATGTGTTAAAATGATAGACAAATATAAATTTTATAATAAAAAACTATTTTTAGTCATAAGATTCATTACTATTCATTGTCTTCAGATAAAAAAATAATGTACTCAATATTATTTTAAAGAAAAAAAACATCACATTCACCTATAAGGAGACTCCTCCTAAACCTATTCCTCTTCACTTCTATACACTATATGAATCAAAATTTATTCAAAAATATATGTCTAAAAACCACTCTCTATGTTTTATTAGTTATTTTTAATCAAAAACTACTCTAAGAATCCTTGAAGGAATAAGTCCAAGGAAGTGTCCCTAATGAACATAAATTTTCTCAACACACTACCTTTTAATTTTCCTTTGCTTATTATATGTCCTAGAAACCATAGTAAAACTTTAAAAGTATGATTAAAATATTATAATTATAAAATAATGATACTTAATTATTAAATTTTGATTATTTATCTTTTTAATATTTTATTCTCATATACATTACTCAAACCATGGTAGGTTTATACCACCTATGTGAGAAATTATTTTTTAAATAACTACCTTTATCATCTATTTTTAAAATTGGTTTATAGCATAATGATAACATTAAGAATAAAATTAAGTATTTCTAATATTCTAGAATTATAAAATATTCATGATGTTAATAATATAAAATAAAACACTTCATCGATAGTTTTATTTATTAAAAAATAATTTTATCAAGAAATAGTTTACCATTTGAATCTATTTTAGAGTATTGAAATAACTATTGATACACTATACTAATGGTATGGAATGTGAAATATTTTTCAATGAAAAGGATTATACTCTAAGATGGGGGTGGGGGTGAATCTAGTTATGGTAATTAAAACTTTACCTCATCAATGATCTTGTTCTATAATTATTAGGAAAAATTCCCTCTCTATTCCTTGTAGCTATGATGTTGTAAATATAAATGAGACATTAATGTTTACTTATTATACCATTATATAATTATTCATAGAGGATTAATGGTAATGTAACTATACACCAAAGATACTAAAGATCCCTTATTTTAGGGTTACAAAATGTAGTGGCCAAACTGACCCTTCAGGTTTATAACCATACACTTAGAATGCACACTAACCTCATACACTTCGATGGATGGACTTGTAACACCTCAAAGTTTTAAAAATAAATTTAAATATATGGAAAACTGAGTATATACATAATGAAACTTCGTTTTAATGAGATAAATATAAACTATTTGGTAAACATATTTTTCTGCTTCTATGATTTCAATTTTAGAAAACGGGCATCTATGGTTGTGATCCGTAAGTTATTTGGAGTCTGTTAGAACAAACTTGTTTTTTTGGTTAATAGTAACATACCATTATGAATAGTAATATGACCCATATGAATAGTAAATCATATTTTTATTTTATTTTCTTAATGTTATAAGATAATGAGATCTTGATTAATTTTTCAAGGTGATATAAAATCAGTTAAAGTTTTAAAATTATTGTTTTTGGAATAAAATATGAATTTATTTAAAAATTAAATTAATAATATTTTGAAAATTATTTTCAGAAAATGGAGTTCATTTTTTAATTATACACATCAGAAAATGTTTAGGGTGTTTCTTTGAGATTTTTCTGAGAGTTGAATTTTCAATGAATAGTAAAAATACAGTTTTATGTTTTTGGGTGTTTAATGACATCATAATGATCTACTAGTGATGTAATCACTCTAGTAGACTATTTAGGATTAAAATATTATATTAGGTGTCCCACTTTTCCAATACCATGGGAAAAAACGATGGTAAAGCCCATTTTTTATCATATACCACTAATGAGGTGTCCTTTGAAATTAATTAAAAACTCTCTCACTTTCACTATAAATACCACCCTAACTATCCTCTTCCTATCACACCTCTAAAGATTTTAGAAATTTATAAATTCTACATAGTACCTTTCCAAAGGATTTTACCCACCTCTAAGACCCACAAGTCTCACCAAAAGGCCCAAACCAAATTCCATAAAAAGGATCTCAAGGAGAAGAGATCAAGAGCTAAATATCCTCTTACATTTCCTTGTGTTATCTTTTAAACATTTTTATTTTCTTATAATCTCTTATCCTACCCTTACACAAGAAGAATTAAAGATATATTATTATATATATTCTGTATTTTTATCATTTTTATGAAAAAATGCATCATCATTTTTCCTCTCCTCTTCCTCTTATTCTAAAAATAAAAACACAGTGTGTGATGTGTCGATTTACTGACATTGTGGATGACGTTTCTTAAATTTACTTTTCTTAATTCAAAATGGTTGTAAAAAACTTTTAATGGTTAAAATAGTTTTTAAAGTTTATGATATGACCTCTATTATGTTCTTGAATTAACTTATATACATAATATTAAAGGTATATGATGAAACAAGTTCGTGATTATCAAAGAACAACCAAAACGATCTAAACGAATATCACTAATGATTTGTCTAATGATACATCCTCATAAAATATAATTAAAATTATTTATGGAATAATTTAATAATCTGAAAACATATTAAAACCATTTCATTCCACTTCTAGAGTTTCTCTTATATTTGGAAAATTAAATCTTTTACGAACCAATCAAGGAAATCATGTGAAGAATGCATCCAAAACAATGGAAATAATAAAATATTATTAATAAATGGGTCGAATGATGATTGAAAATTATCATATAAGGAGTTATAAAAATGAATATGTTTATTTAACATATTAATAATATAATTTTAACCCTTTTACAAGAGTTTTAAAAATGTTTTAAGTAAGATAAACCTGAGGTAAGGGAATTCTTATCCTAGTTTCCATTCTTTGGGTCAACCTTCTATTTAATTAATTATACGGTACTAATATCATTTGGGTGATGAATTTAATTAATATTATATTGTATTACATTTATATATCATGTATACACATATTCCTTTAATAATATAAATTATCACTTCAATTATATGATATTTTTACGGGACTTGTTTTTTAAAATTTTTCTTTTAAGAATTCTATTTTACAAAATTCAAAAGAAATGTTTTTATAAAATCATTCATGTTTTATGATTATGTTATCTTTATTGGGAATTTTTAATTATGTAGGGTGGTACCTATATCTCTTTCCAATGCATTGGGTATGTGTAAGTTGGAGGTCAGTTGTATGGTGACTCAAAGTGTAACTATGATGGTTACACAAGAATGTAACAGTGTGGGTTACATTGTACGATAGCTGTGAGGGTTACAAATTCTAATGTAGTGGCGACTATTAAAATATAAGTAAGTAATTAACCATGATAACTTTATGGTTTTATACATGTTTTTAAATGTTTTATGGAAATATCATGTTCCACAAAGTAAGTATATATTGGTGAGAAGTATGTGTTTGTGAAAATGGTTTCATATATTTATAAGTATTCATTGCCTAATGATTTCTTTCCTTATTTTTATATCTATTACTATACTTTTTATTCTCATACCTTTCTTTTAAATTTTTTTCACAGGTTATAAGGATGGTTAAGAGAAATAAGGAAGTAAAGTTAAATGTTATTATGTTTTTCCAAAGAAATCATGTCGTTGTTTTGTGTTTAAAATTTTATGTTTTGGAAGAAATGGATACTATTTTAATGGTACCCAATTTATATGATTCTGGATTTTTATGTGAGATTTATGTCATAACTTTATAATTCTTTAAACTTAAAATATCTTTGAGATTTTAAAGAAGTGAAATCTAGTTTAAATGGCTCTATTATGTATTTCATAAGGTCAAGTCCTTATAGTTGGTATCAGATCACAATTTAGATAACTTTAAGAGTTATTATTTTGTTAATAGAATAAAATAAATTATTTTTACCTTATGTTTAGGTTGAAATGGTATATATTTTAAATATTACCTTGTTTTTTCATCTAATATATGTATTTTTAGAATGGTTCTCCACAAAATAAATAGGGAAGCTAAAGTTAGAAGGAACTGGGTGACTAATATCTTTCTGAATCCACAACTGGGAATGGTGGGAATTAGAACCAAGTAGTTTGTGACAGTAGTGGCTCATATGACACAAAAAATAAATAGTGGTGGGATCCATGAAAGAGAACAACAAGAACTACCATAAAGAAAAAAGATGATAGTTCAACATTTTATGAGGCAACACCCTCTTGCTTTCAGTGGATCTTCTAACCCAGTAGAAAATGAAGGATGGATTAAATCCCTTAAAAAGATATTTGATGTTATGGTATGTTTAGATAATCAAAAGGTTAGTCTTTAAATTTATCATTTTGAAGGTGAAGATGACCAGTGGTGGACAATGGTCAAGAATATTAGGGATATAGAGGAGATTAAATACTTAGAGAGGGATGAATTTAAAATTATTCACCTTGAAAAATATTTTCCTAAGGTGGTTAAACTTAGGATGGATAAGAAATTTCTTGAATTAAGGAAAAAGGAAGAATATTTAGGGGTTATGTATGAAAAAAAATTCACCCTAATGGAAAGGTATGCTTTAAATATTACTCATGATCTTAATAGAAGAAAACCATTTTTACTCAGGATTAAAGACAAGATATCGAAGGGCATTGGATTCCTGTGAGATCAAAAATTATTTGAAAATTGTACAATGTGATGAGGAGGTAGAAATGGATTTTTCTGATGACCATGTGTACTTTGATATTAATAAGAACAAGAGGTCAAAATGGAACCTGATGGATAAAAATCAATCAATTAAATATGATGGTAAGAAAGTTCTGTTTCCAGTTTTTGAAATGTTCAGTAAAAAGAACCATGAGGAATGCCTTACCAAAACCGAGAAGTGTTTTTGATGGGGTACATCTTGGATATATGGACCAGGATTGTAATGAAAATAATATTAAGATCAATTATGATAAGGAAAATATAAAATGTTTCAAATGTGGGGAGATGGGTCATTATGAAAATTACTTCCAGACTATAAGAAGAAAGGTGTAGTAGGATATTTTGAGACTACGTCAGTAGTTGTCGGGCCATCCAATAAAGTGGCATCAAGTACTTTTTTTATTTACTCAGATTTTTCTAAAGTGTTTTTTGATACAGGTTCTACACATTCCATTATTTCTAAGATTTTTTTGGTAAATTGGAAAATCTACACAACAAATTAGACCAGAACTTGTTATTAAAACACTATGGGGAAATATTATAGAAAAAAGAAATTTAAAGATATTTTTGTTGTTATCTATGGAATGAAATTACCTACAAACCTTGTTTTTTTTACCTTAGTAGAGTTTGACGCCATTATTTCTCTGTATTGGATTTCTATTTATCATGCTAAGATTGGTTGTAGAGATAAATAAGTTGTTTTTCAGAAAGAGTTTTATTTTATATTCAAGAACACACCCATAAAAATTATAACATATCAGGATGTTGAGAAAATATTGAAACATGGAAATGAAAGTTATACTAATCATATTTTTGTAAACATGGGAACTGTTCAAATTAATTATGTTTCATTGGAAAATGAATACCTTGATGTTTCTCCAGATGAGTGACCCAATGTTATACCTGATCGAGAAGTTGAATTCATAATTGACTTAGTTCCTGATGCTAAGCCAATTTCAGAACCCCCATGTCGAATGGATTAAATGGGACTTCTTGAATTGAAAAATTAGTTATTGGAGTTTCTTGTTAAATGATTCATTCATGCTTTCACTACACCATGGGGAGATCCTATTTTGTTCATTAAAAAGAAATATGGTTCCATTATAATTTTCATTGATTATAGAGATTTTAATTACATTATTATTAAGAACAAGTATCCTTTACCTCACATCGATGACTTGTTTGATCATCTCTATGTTGCTTAGTATTTTTACAAGATTGACTTGAGATCTAGGTACCATCATCTAAAGGTGAAGGAGGATGACATTACAAAATAAATTTTAGAACTAGATATGGTTATTATTAATTTGTTGTTATGCCATTTGGGTTAACTAATGAACCTACTATATTCATGGATCTTAAGAATATAACATTTCATGAGTTATTTTATAAGTTTATGGTTGTTTTTATTAATAAAATTATGGTATATTCTAGAAGTAAAGAGGAGCATGATAAATATCCGATGGTTGTTTTTCCAACCTTAAAATAAAAGAAACTGTATGGAAAATTCAGAATGTGTGAATTTCGGTTTTAATAGATTTCTTTTCTTGGTAAAATTATTTATAAATATGGAATAACTATTGATCCTTCTAAAATGAAAGTTTTTGAAGACAAGAACCACAAATTTAAATGAGATTCATAGTTTTCTTTATTTGGAATGCTATTACTAGTGGTTTGTTGAAAACATTACATGGGTATCTTTTCCAATGACTAAGTCAAATAAAAAAGGATTTAAATTTATTTGGACAAAAAATGTGATGATTTGTTTCAAGAATTGAAAAAATGATTGGTGAATTTTCTAGTTCTGATGATACATTTTGGAAATAGAATGTTTTTCATCTATATCGATGCTTTATTAAAGGGACTTAGTTTTGTTTTAATATAGAATGATAATGTAATTTTTTATGCTTCCAGGAAACTAAAACCTAATGAGTTTAATTATCCCACACATGATTTGGAATTAGCAGTTGTTGTTTTATGTTTAAAAATTTGGAGGAATCATTTATACAGAGCCAAATGTGAAATATATTCTGACCAAAAAAGTTTGAGGTATATATTCACTCAAATGAAATTAAACATGAGGCAGAGAATATGACTTGAATTGATAAAATATTTTGATTTCATAATCAATTACCATCATGGAAAAGAAAACGAAGTGGCTGATGCCTTGATTCGAAAATATTTAAAGAGACCATGGAGAGTATTACTGGTGGGATAGAATGAAAATAGATATTTCAAATTTTACCATTAAATGTTTGAAATGTCAACAAGTTAAAGCAGAGTGGATATTACCAAAGGGGATGCTTTGGAATTTTACAATTCCAAAGTGAAAATGGGAAAATATATCCATGTACTTCATTGTTGTAATTCTAATACTTCTCAAGGTAAAAATGCAATCTGGGTTATTATTGATTGACTGACTATATCTTCTCATTTTCTTACTATTTGAGATAATATGTCTTTGGATCAATTTTCTTGACTATATATCAAAGAGGTTGTCAAGTTTAATGGATTTTCTATGTCCATTGTCTCTGACTCTGATCCCAGGTTCACTTCTAACTTTTTAAAAGGCCTTTAGAAGTTGTTGGGAATAAAATTAAATTTCACTATAACTTTTCATCATCAATCAGATGGGAAGTTAGAATGGATGATTTAGACTTTGGAGGATATTCTTCAAGCATATTCAATTTATTACTAGGGAATCTGGGATCAACATATTTATTTAGTTTAATTTTCTTATAATAATAGTTTTCATTCCAGTATACTGATAAAACCTTTTGAGGCATTATATGGGAAGCAGTATCGAACTCCGAAATTTTGGAATGTGGCCAGAGAAAAGAAGTTGATGGGAACAGAATTAGTAGAGGAAGTGGATGAGAAAGTAAATATGATCCAACAACACATGAGGATAGCTCAAGGTAGACAGAAAAGTTATGAAAATAACAGAAGGAAATACTTTTTTTGAGGTAGGTGGTAATGTTTTTCCTAGAATCTCACCATGGAAAAGTGTTATGCGTTTTGGTAAAAAAAGGAAAGCTAAGTCTATGGTTCATTGGACCTTATAAAATTTTGGAGAAAGTTAGGTCAGTTTCCTTCCAAGTAGATTTTTCTTCAATTTTATCTTAGGTACCCAATGTTTTTCATGATTCGATATTGAGAAAGTATGTGCCAAATTCATATCATGTTTTGATCTTCGAAGTTGTTTAGTTGGAAGAGAACCTTTCTTATGATGAGAAACCTATTAAGATTCTTGATAAAAGATATATTGTATTGAGGAATAAGGTAATCCACCAGGTAAGGGTTTTGGGGAGAAACCACATGGTTGAAGAAGCAACATGGGAATCTGGAAATGGTAAGAGGGAAAGATACCCTTAGTTGATTAATTTGTAAATAAAATTACGAGGACACAATTTCTGGAAGGGGGGGGAGAATGTAACACCCCAAGGTTTTAAAAATAAATTAAAATGCATGAAACAATGAGTCTCTATAAAGTGAAACCTTTATCAAGGATATATTTATAAACTAGTTGTTACAAATAATTTTTCCACTTCTATGATTTGAATTTCAAAAAATGGATATCTAAAGTTGTGATCAGTAAGTTATTTGGAGTCTGATGAAACTAAAATTTGTTTTTGATAAATAGTGAAATAACCTTATGAATAGTAATATGAATAGTAACATGTCTCTTATGAATTTTAAATCAAATTATTTTTTTATTTGTTGATGTTTATAAGATAATGATATCTTGATTAATTTTTCAAGGTGATATAAAATCAGATGTAGTTTTTAAATTTTTATTTCGGGAATAAAATATGATTTTATTTAAAAATTAAATTAATCATATTTAGAAAATTATTTTCAAAAAATGGAGTTTATTTTTTAATTATACATGTCAAAAAATGGTTAGGGTGTTTTTTTATTTTTCTAAGATATTTTAATTTTCAGTGAATAGTAAAAATACAGTTTTAAGTTTTTGGGTGTTTAATGACATCATAATGATGTAATAATGATTTGATCATTCAGATAAAATATTGAGGATTAAAATATTATATGAGGTTTCCTATGTTTCCAATATAATGGGAAAATCTATAAGCAAGCCCATGGTTTTGTAAATTCCACTAATGTGGTGTCCTTTGAAGTTAATTAAAAACTCCCTCACTTTTACTATAAATACCACTCTCACCCCCCTCTTCCTCTAAAAAATATAAACATTTTAGAATTATATAAATTCATACCAATCCTTTTCCCAAGGACCTTCACCACATCCAAGACCTTATGGTCTCACCAAAAGGCCAAAACCGAAGGCCATAAAGAGGATCTCAAGGAGAAGAGATTAAGAGGTAAAGATCCTCTTTCATTCTCTTGTGTTTTCTTTTAAATTATTTTCTTTTTTATACCATATTATATTACCCTTATAAAAAATGAATTAAAGAGCTAGTATTAAATATATTATTTATTTTTATCTGGTTTATGGATAAATTCATCATCATTTTCCTCTCCTCTTCTACTTATTCTAAAACTAAAAACATAGTCCGTGATGTGTCAATTTACCTACATCATGGATAATGTGTCTTTAATTTAATTCATTAAATATAGTTTTAAAACCATTCTAATGGTTAAAAAAGTCTCTAAAGTGTTTTATATGACCCATATTATGTTTTGGAATTAACTTATACACAAAATATTAAAGGTATATGATGTAACAAGTTTGTGATTATCGAAGAACTGCCAAAATGATCAAAACAAATATCACTAATGATTTATATAATTATTCATCCTAATACCATATAATAAAAATGATTTATAGAATAATTTAATTTTTTTGAAACATATTAACACCATTTCATTCCACTTATGGAGTTTCTCTTCCATTTCGACAAGAAACTCCTTTACAAACATACAATGTAAATCATGTAAAGAACGTACCCAAAATAATAGAAATAACTAAATATTATTAATAAACAAGTTTGAAGTATGAAGAACCCAAGGTAAAGAAATTCTTAACCCAATTTCCATTCATTGGGTTAACCTTCTATTTCTTTAATTATATGTTACTAAGACCATTTGGGTAATTAATTTTATTCACATTATGTTTTATTATGTGTATTTATAGTGTATTCACGTATTCCATTCATTCTATCAATTCTCACTTCAATTATATGATATTTGTAAGGGATTTTTTTTAAAAAAATTCTCTTTTAAAAATTTTATATTACAAAATTAGAAAGAAATGTTTTTATGAAATTATTCATGTTTTATGACTATGTTATGGTTATTAGGAATTTTTTATGACATAGGGTGGGACTATATCTTCCTCCAATTCATTCAGTATGTGTATGTTGGAGGTCGCCTTATGGTTACTCCAAGTGTAACTGCGTTGGTTACACCATATGGTAGCCCCCATGGTTACATTGTAAGGTAGCCGTGAGGGTTAAAAATCATAAGGTAACTTTGATGGTTATAATATAAGTAAGTAATTAACCAAGATACCATTATGGTTTTATATTTGTTATTTAATATTTTATGGTAATCTCTTATTTCAAAAAGTAAGTATATATGGATGCGAATTATGTCTTTGTGAAAATGGTTTCATATGTTTATAAGTATTCATGGACTAATGGTTTCTTTACTTCTGTTTATATCCACTTCTAAGATTTTTATGCTCATCCCATGTTTTTTATTTTTTTTTCATATTTTATAAGGATGCGTAAGAGAAAGAAGGAAGTCAAGTTAAATGTTATGAAGTTTTTTCAAAGAAATCATGTTGTGGTTTTGCGTTAAATTTTTTATGTTTTGGAAGAAATGGATACCGTTTTAATGGTACTGACTTTGTATTATTGTGGGTTGATATGTGTGAGTTAGGTCCAAAAATTATAAAAATACAAACCTAAAATATCTTTGGGATTGTAAAAAAGTAAAATCTAGTTGAAATATACAAATTATGTACTGTTTAAGACTGGGTCCTTATAAGACTACTCCACTTAAACAATTATTTCTCACGACACCTGTGGCTTTGATATTTATCTCTATAAAATGATGATAAAATAAAAAAAGTTGGTTTAACACTTCATCATAGTTTGAATGAGATTATAATAAGAACAGATCCTAAAAAAACACCAATACTCAACTTAATCACCCTTTTAATTTCATGAACCAGAACTCTATTCTCACCACTATACTTCATCTTTAAAATCACAAAGAACTAGCATTTATAACTTCACTACTTATGAATAATAAAAAATATATCTAATAATAAAAATAATGTATTCACCCCTATCTATTTATTTTGATATTCAAGAAAACCTATAATATTAAATCTCAAACTAAAAACTATGTCTTGTCTCTAATTTATCAGTTTTATTCTTTATGTCAGACCAAGACACCTTCTGTATCAGGAAACATACTCCTTGTATGTATAAATCTTGATCTTATAACTTGGTTAATCATCTTCTGACCATCTCAGCTATTAAAAATACACTCATCATGAATCTATAAAGAATCTAACATCACCATCTACACATCCCCCAAAACCATCTAATAACTTCCTTATAACAATTGAAATAATAATTCATAAGGTTCACTAGGTTTTTGTCTTGGATAATTCTTCAAAACATGGATGATGAAAATGATATCCAAAAACTTCTCAAAAAAGTTATTATTAGCCAATTCATCAGAGGTTGTTATGTCCCAAATGTCATATATATAGGGCTAGGATGAAACTTACATTGCCAAAAATCATTTGAATTTATATATATTAACACATACATTTCCTTGGCATGATACCTATTTTACTCTAAACACTTATACACAGAACTCAAACACACATATTCTAGGACAAAACATATGCATGTGAAGCCGAAACACACATATGTATATCCAAAATTCACATACGATGATTCTTGATGTAGCCTATGCAGATCACATGCCATTTAAAAAATCTAAATTCATAGAAATAATGTGACTTATGTTACTTTTCATGACACATATTCTTGAGTTGGATAACACTTATGCTCAAGATACATAAGAAAATTTCCACAATCATATGCTCAATAGAACATTCTATAATTCCTTTAGACCACAAAAAAACCAGTCTAAACAAATTATTTACTTCAATAAATAGACTAAATATGATTTTATATTCCAAATTAATGATTACTTGTACTTATTTGTTAGTAAAAAACCCTAATTAACACATTAATATAATTTTACCCCATAATCTCCCTTTTTAGGATTGTTGAAACATTTGAAAAATTTATCACTAAAACCTTAATAAAATTTCATAAATCAATAGATAATATAAAAAACAGTTCCCAAGACTCATTAAAATAAATAGTGTATCAATTATTTACTAAAAATAATCTCTAATCATACTTAAGTCCCACCGAGCATGAGAAACATCAATTTAACGAAAAGATCCTCTTGAAAACACCCTATTAACTATACATGAATTCACCATTGCATAGAAAAATTTACAAGAAACTTTTCCCCTTGAGTAATTATTCAAGTTCTATACCTTTTCCATTACAATATTTCTCCCCTTTTTAAATATGGTGGATTATTCCATGGCATATCACCTTCTCCCCTCTCAACATATGAAAGACATCTTCTGGCCTTTTATTATCAAATCCAAAGAGAAAATTTGTGGATGTTTACAAAAAAAGATTCATAAAATAATTAACTATGTTGAAAATAGAGATCATACCTTTATATATTAAAAATTTCCATAGTCGAGTGGAGTTTTCAAGACCAACTCATATAGTTATAAAGATTCAGTTCGACACTAAGATCCAAGTGATTACTTTTAAAATTATCCTTAGGTAGGAAATTTTTCAAAATGTTTGTAATTTTATTATTAGTGGACATATACTATAACCTTAAAATTCATTATTTAGACTTATCCTTGATAAAATTATATTCCATATCTATATTTTTTGTCCTTGAATGATGAATGGTATTTTTTCTAAGACTTATTGCACTCAATTTTTTAAACTTGATGGGAATAAGAGAGGTCACTAACAACCTAATATACTCATGATATTGTATTTTCTATATCAATTAGTTAAATTATTATATGAATGATATATATCCATAAACTTAGATCTTAAAGAGATGAAATATTTCTTCTCACTAAGCCTATAGATATAGGAATGTATAAGATAGATTACACCTCAAAAAGATTCCATTCAGTCATCTTCCAAACATATAGAATCTTCTTGTGAAAAGAAAGGTAATGTTAGTAATAATTAAACTTCTTTTTTTGGTAATATTCATGATTACATTTTGTTTATTCATATTTACTTTACATATTTTAAGAAATTTTGAATAAAAAAAGAAATACCTTTTTCCAACCAAATCAATTTTCATGAGTTATATAGTTTTATTTAAAAGTTAAAATTATAAATTTTAGGAAAGAATTTGATAAAATATAATTAGTTTTTGATATCATTATATTAAATTTATCTTTGTGTTGATTTTTCTGATTTTCCCGAAAAGAGTATTTTTTTGGTGTATAGTGAAAAATATAGATTTTTTTAAAAATTGGCATTTCTTATCAAGTATTTAAAAAGTCCAATTCCATTTTGAATTTTTTAAAAGTAAAATCAGTATCTATTAACTAAAAAAATAAAATTAATTCCATAATAATCATAAATATACTTTATATTGGTATAAATTCATTTTTCTACTTAAATTTTTTTCAAAAAATGATATTTCTCAATATGTTTTGCATTATTATATAAAAATTAATTTCTTAAAGTTATTATAATTGAATAATGAAAAATTAATTTCATTTTTATAATAATTATATTCAAATTTATTAAAGATATCGATTACATTTTTAGAAATAATGAATAATAACCATGGAAAAAATGCCTTTACCGTGGTAAAAGGTGAAGTGGGTTAATTATGGTTAAGAATAAGTTATAAAGTCACAATTTTTATATCAAATATTACTAAGTGAGATTATTTTAAACCTTATAAACTTATATTTAAACTTTAATTGATTTATTTCCACTTTTCTAAGAGTAATACACTTATAATATTTAAAAGTTATGAATAATTACAAGAGTGCCACTCTTCTCACTTATAAAAGGGTGATTCCTATAATCTATTATTCATATACATTGAGACTTATAGATCAATTAATCCCAACCCAAACATATTTTCAAATTCATTACCCAATCCTTAGAGGTCATGGACTCCCCAAAGGATTATAATAGAGGGATTAATGTGTAATCTAATTAAGGTTTCCCAAAGAAGGGGTATAACTCTTAACTGAGTGTTTTCATGTTTAATTCTTCTCTTGAATCCATAAAATATTCTTTAAATTTTTTGATACAATAATAACATTATATAAAATAAACTAAAATTTTATTTTTTATATAAAATCCCTTTTTCATCTCTTTTCCATCATATGGGATATGAAAACTTCACTCATGCGTACCAGTAGAATACCACCTCCATGAAGAAATGTGTTTCGTTTTTCATCACAGATTTATATGAAAATATAAAATGATTGATAAAATGAATTAATATTATATTTATGAAATAATTATTTTTCTTTATATATAATATATTACTTACATTTTTAACCTTCCATGAATTGGAAAATAATGATTTCTCTCATAGGTACTGGTGGACTACCACCTCTATTGAGCGTTGAGATTCATTTTTATTTACTGCATTACATAGGTGGCCATAAGGATAGTAATAATGAATAAATTATATATTTTTTACATAATTATGATTCTCTAAAATTATGATATTACATACTCTATTTATCTTCCATTAATTAGAATATTGAAAATGTCATTCATGCATATGTACAGACTATCATTTCCATAAACGACATGCTTCATTTTTTATAACTGTCATACATGGACTTTATAAAAGTAGATTTAATTTTTAAAAACTGTAATTAAAACATTTAAATATTTTATTTATTATTTAATGATGTCCTATTTGACCACAATCAACACACAGATGTTATCTTGATGTTATAAACTGAATGAACCCAAAATGGCCAACATGAACTTAACCATTTTAGTAACTAAAGAAAACATGATAATAAAAGAAAAAATGAATAATGAAAATTAAATAAACCTAATTTTTTTAATGAAATTAAAAACTAAAATAATTTTATTATTCAAGATTTAGTGAATTTAGAAATCTGGATTGGACTTAAGGTAAGAGATTTTTCATTGATACATTGTTCTAATATATTCCTTTGAAATCATTATTCTCCACATCCGTGTCCTTCAAACTACTCTAATAATGTAATTTTTTTATAATTCAAATAATTCTAAAGTTAAATTTTATATAATTTATTATTTCTTTAGAAAAATTAATATGGAAATTTTTTAATATTTTATGTATGGGTCTTTTGACTTTTTTTATCAAAGTACAAAATAATTTTTTTAAGATATATTTCTTGACAGCCTTTTCTTTTCATCATAGTAATTTTTCATAAAAAATATTCCTCTACAAGTTATAATGATTTTTAAAATAATATTTTATCCCCATTATTCTTGGAATATTCTTCTTAATGACTTTATAAAAGAAATAAATTTTCTTTCATTTTTAGTTGAAAATTGAAAGTGCCTTTGGTTATGTTTTCAAATGAGTTTTTTAATGATTTATAATGAAAAAGTGTAGTATTATAATTTTTTTGTGGATTATATGATACTTTATTATTATATATTATTATGAGTGAGATTGATATTCCTCATAGTGATGGGTGAGCCTAATATAACTCTTTAATCATTGGGAAATTAATTATTTTCAATGTCAATGAACGAGGATGATAACGTAGTAGGTTTCCCACATGGAATTAACTTGGATTTAGTTATTTACAACATTGGTTAAACATGAGTAAACATAGGTTATGAATATGACACTCCAATACACTTATTTCGTGATTTATATGTATTTTTGTAGAAATAAATTGATTTCATGATGAGTAAAATGTTTAGAAACTTTTAAAAGTGAATGTTTTTTAAGGAATATTTTCATGAGTTATCATATACCTCATGTATCCTTCATGATTTTATATGATACTACGTATATTCAAAGGTTTTCTTCGATAAAAGGTTTATTTTATCATATGGAGATGTTCTATTTATGTGTCTTATGTTTTATTGTGAAAAAGTATAAAATTTAATGGTTTATCATGTTTTTAAATAGACAAGTGGGATTCATATATTTTTATATCCCTCAATGAACTTTTCTTTTATCATACCACAATTTTAAAGGTTTTCATCAGATCAATTTTTTTTATGAACTATATCAAGGCAATTATTTTAACTATTGTGACTCATTCTAATATAATAATAAGTTACTTGAATGAAACAATGGTGAAAATGCACGTTCTTATTTTTGTGGAAAAATACATTATGTGTAAATTTTTATTTTTTTATTTAATTATTTTTTTAATTCTATAAAATTATAAATACAAACTATCTTGTAAATGTAATAAATTAGAACCCATGTTATAAATCATGAAATAATGGGTTGTTTATATCATAGATCATTATAATTTGTACTAGATGAAATAATTATATAACTTTAGCGGATACTAAATCATTAAAATAAACTTTAAAGAGATTCAAATTTATGGTTATATTATTATGAGATAGATTTTAAATATTTCTCCTATGATTCAACTAATCTATTTCTATTCAGAATAGTCTTCCACATAGAAAATAAGGTAGCTGAAGTATGAAGGCATATTGGGTATTATAAAATCTGGAATAAAAAACTTGGAATTGTTATAATAGACCAGTTTGTGGTTGTTTTAGCTTAGTTGATATAGTCTATTATTGGTGGAACCCATAAAATAGAGAAATTAAATTCTCCATAGATGAACATGTTTATGATAGAAGATTTCATGAAATAACCCAGTCCATTATTTAGTGGTTATTCAAACCTAATTAATGATGAAAGATATATAAATTAGTTAGATAAAATATTTTAATTTTTGGGATATAAAGAACAAAAAATTATAACTCATGATTTTTATCATTTTGACGGTGAATATAGTCAATGGTGGTCTCTAATTATGATTACTAAGGAATTGTTTTGATATTTTTTTCCATGTAGTAGATGGTCTTTGATGATTTTTTATTGATAATTATTTTCCTGATATTCCTTAGCAAAGATTGGAAGTGAAATTTATTGATTTCAAGAAAAGTGAATAAGAATCAATAGATAATTATGAAGAAATTTTTACCAAAATGGATAAGAATGTAATGAATTTCATTTCAGACTATGAGAGTAAAATTGATAGTTTTTACACATTCATAAAACCATGTTTATAAATATTTTCGGACTCTCATGAATTTAAATATTATGAGTAATTTGTTAGATTTTCTAAGAAATTTAAGATGGAGTTTTTTTGACACATATGTACTCCTTGAAAATAATAATGGGAAGTAGTAAAGATGGTAAGAAATGGATAATAATAAAACCAATAAATTGGTGGTAAGCCCTGAAATGTTCCACATGTAGTATAATGAAATTTTAAAAATGTTTAATATGATCGGTAAAGTGTTAGTGGTGTGGCAAGCTTAGTTATTTGGTTCGTAACTAGAAGGAAAAAATTTATGATCGGATGAGTAAGAGGAAAACATTTTTCATCCATAAGTGATATTATTTATTTGAAAAGAGTTGGGTCATTATTCCAACACATTTTTTATTTCAGTTTCTCAAGGTGGGTGTTATCTATGAAAAAATAAGAATGGTGCTTAAAATTATTTTTCTACTAATATGGAATATGTTAGAAAATAAAATAAATTTGAGTTAGGAAAATTAATTTTTTATCAGATTATTCTAATGTATTATAATATTTTATATCCATATATTTATTTATTTTTATGATGTTTTCAAGTATAATAGAAATATTATCTTAAGAAATTAAGTCATTAGTTTTGGTGAAAACTCTTATGGGTAGTATTATGGAAACAATAATTTATCAAAATATTCATGTTATCATTTGTGGAATGTTTTTTCCCACAATCCTTATTATCTTTCCCATAACAAAGTTTAATTTCATTCTAGGTATATATTGGATTTCATTTTATCAGGACAAGATAGATTATGGAGCTATATAAGTGATATTCAGTTTTTAGAATGAGTTTTAGTTTATATATATGAATGAATTCATACCTTTGATAACATTTCAATAACATGTGAAATAGATTAAATTTGGAAGTGAATTTTATCTTCTATATATCATTAAAAAGAATGGAACTATTTAAATTAGTGATATTCCAATAGTAAATGAATATATAGATGTATTTTCTGATGATTTCATAGTGTTATTCTTGATCAAGAGGTAAAATTTACAATTTAATTAGTTTTAATTGCTATGATAATTTCAAAACTCCCTTATTGAATGGATTAAATTAAAATTTTCAAATTGAAAAATTAATAAAAATAGTTCCTTGATATGGATTTAATTCAGCCTAGAACTACAGCTTTGGATGCTCCTATTTTTTTTAATAAAGGATAGTTACCAAAGGCTTTTCATTTATTAGAGAGTAATAAATAACCACATTGTTAAGAAAATGTATTTTTGCATTATATATATTACTTGTTTGATCATCTCAAGAGATATTTTTATTTTTTGAAGATTGATCTCATCTCCAAGTATCATCAGTAGAAAGATAATGATAAAGATATTCTAAAGAAATAATTATTTACTAGTAATGGAATTTATCAATTTGTGGTTATGCCATTTTGGTTAATGAATGAACCTGCTATATTTATGGATCTTATAAATAGAGTTTTCCATGAGTATTTGGATATTTTTTGAGGTTTTATTTGATTAAATTATGGTTTATTCTAAAATTTATAAGTAACATGAGAAACATCTAACGATTGTTCCAATGAAATTAAAAGAAAAAATTTTACATATAAAATTTAGAAAATGTGTATTTTTGTTACTAAAAATTTCATTCCTTCAATATATTGTTTCTAAATCTGGCATAACTATTGATCACACTAAATGTAAAGTGGTAGAAAATAGGAAAGACCTAAAAATGTCACTGAGAATCAATGTTTTTTTGGATTAAAATTTTACTATAGATGATTTGTTGAATTTTTTTGTCATTTATCTAGAATATAAACTATGTTAACTCGATAAATATTTAAATTCACATGAAAAAAATAATGTGATAAATGTTTCAAAGAATGAAAAAAATATTTTTCAACATTATTGTGTTATCCTTGACTATAAGAAATTGTGAATTTTTTATTTATATTAATGATTATTTGAAGGGACTTGGTTGTGTCTTGAAACAAGATAATGGGGTAAATTTATATTCTTTACATCAATTGAAACTCTATGAGAAGAATTAACCTATGCATGATATAGATCTTGTAACTATGGATTTTAATTTAAAAATTTGGAGGCATATTTTATACGGGTTAAAATTAAAATATATACGAACTATAAAATTTTAAAGTATATATTATATCAACAATGGTTAGAAATCATGTAGAGATGATGGTTTAAACTGATAAAGTATTATGATTGCATGATTTAATATCATATAGGTAAAGAATTCATAGTATCCAATTATTTGATTGAAAAATATAATATATCATTAAATGTGACACATTTGGAATATGATACTTTTGTTAATTATTTAATTAATGCTTCCTTTTAGAATTTGTTTTGAGAACTCCCTCACTTTTTTAGGTGTTAGTGCTGTTATATTTGTCAGATATAATTAAGAATGCCCAAAATTAAGATCATGTTTTTTAATTAATGGTTGAATTAGTAAGGAAGAGTATGTTTCCCTAATTTGACATTGAAAAATAAAATGTTATGAGATTTTAAAATATCTTGTGTGTTTCAAGTGGTTTTCGGTTGAAGAATAAATTATTAAGAAAAGCCCATAGACCTTTTTTTGGTTCATCTTAAAAGCACTAAAATATATTGAGACCTTAGGGAGTATTATTTGTTGTGCGGAATATTGAAATTTATATATGATTTTACCACGAAATATTTGAATTCTCAACAGGTTAAAGCTAAATGAAAACTATTAAAGGGATTAATATATTTTCAGTGCCTGAATGTAAATGAGACAACATATCCAAGGATTCCATGGTGGGAAATCTACATATTGATTTAATAATTAGATTTTAGATATTGTTAATAATTTGACTAAATCTATTCATTTTATTCTAATTTTATGTAATATTTATTTTCATCAAATTTTTAGAATTTAACATAAAGAAATAGAAAAATTAAATGGATCCCCATCTTTATTATATTTGATCGTTATCCTTGATTTATATTAATTTTTTAAAAGGATTTCAAAAGTCAATGGGTTAGGAATTAAATTTAATTAAATCTATTCATCCTAAATATTATTGAAAGTAAAATAAAAAATTTATAATTTTTAAGGGATATTTTTGTATTTTTCATTAGATTATTTAGGATTTTTGGATTAATATCTTTCATTGGTGGAATTTTATTATAATAGTAGTTTTCATTTTAGTATAAATATATCACATTTTGAGAAATTATATAGAAAGTAGTGTTATAGTCTATCATATTGGGATAAAGTCGATGAAAGGAAGTGATTGAGATAAAAATCAGTAGAATATATATTTCATATGGTAAAGATGATTCCATACTATATGAGGTTAGATCAAGGTAGGAATAAAATTTATGTAGAGAACTAAATGAAATATTTCTCATTTGATGTTGGAGATCATGTTTTTCTTAAAATATCACCTTAGAAAAGTGTTAAGTGTTTTTATAAATAAATAAAATTAAAACCATAGTATATTATCCCATATGAAATACAAGAAAAATAGGGATAAATTACATAACGAGTGGCCTTACATAATGTTTTATCTCATTTACATGACCTGTTTCATTTTTCATTATTAAGGAAATATGTCTCTAATAAATTTCATGTATTGATACCTAAAGTAGTTTAATTGGAGGGTAATATTTCATATAGAGAAAATCCATTTCAAATTCTAAATATCAGAGATCCGGTTTTTTTGAATAAGTTGAATCATCAGGTTTATTTTTAATGTAAAAACCATATGACTAAAGAAACATCATGAGAATTAAAAAAATGCTATGAGGGAAAATACCATCAACTATTTAAGTAATTAATAAAACTAAATGAATGCAATTTATTATTTTGGGAGAATTTGAAATCATACGAAATGTTAATAAGAAATCAATTCTATATCGTTGTAATATTCATAATTATAATTTATGGATTCATATTCATTACACTGATTTTTAGGAGTTTTTCAATCGAAAAAGCAATATGTTTTCATAACCAAATTACATTTTATGAATTTTAAAGTTTTATTTAAAGGAAAAATTTATAAATTATAAGTATTGAACTTGATAAAATATAATTTATTTTTTATATCATTATATCAAATTTGTCTTAGGAATAATTTTTTGGGTTTTTAGAAAGGACTGACTTTTGCACGAAGAGTGAAAAAATATCTATTTCCTTAAAAACTTGATTTTTTATCAAGTATTTAAAATGTTAAATTATATATTTTATTGATTTTAAAGTATAACTAATCCACTTTTACTAAAAATATTCTGAAATATTTTGATTTCATGAGAAAATAAAAACTTTCAAGAATTAAAAGTAGAATAGTTTGTTTTTAATGAATTTTTTCATGTGTTCTCATATACCACTTGTTGAATTCATGTTTATATATTATTATAATTGGTTTAAAAGGTAATATTTGAGAATATTTTAATTTTATCATGTGGATTTGTTTTATTTATGTGATCATATTTTTTATTGTGAAAAGGTAAACAATTTTATGGGTTTTCATATTTTTCACTGAAAAAAGGATTATTTTGTTTTTTATATCCCATGATGAGGTTTATTTTTCTGATCCCACAATTTAAAATTTTATTAATAGGATATAATTTTGTTTATTAACTATATTAATATCCATCATTCTACTACAATGGATAATTTTAAATAATTAATAATTTTCTTTAATAAAGAAAGGGTGTAAATTTTAGAAACACTTTTTGCAAAAAAATATACATTGTGTGGAAATGTCAACATTTAATTTTCCAAATTATAGAAAACACTAAAAATAAAAATGTTCATAATTGTATGAAAGTGAAACCCCTTTTATAAATCATATAATTATGGGTTGTTTTGGTTATGAAGTGTTATACAGTACTAAATAACTCAATAACTTCTATAGTGAACTACTGTAACAAAATAACCGAAACTCTTGTTTCATAGATGAAATGAAGTATTCTCTTCATATATTTTATATGGATTTATTTATTGTGTATTTAGTGGTGTTAAATTTAGAATGTAGGGAACAAAATATCTGATCACATGGATATCATGTAAAAAACCTCATTGTGATTTTCCTATAATCTGTCACATTAACCGTCTTTCCATCTCCATCCTTTAATAATTTCATTCAGGTCCCTTTGGTAGTTTACATTGGACATGAATCTTCCATGTTATACTTTATGACCATATTTATTGCACATTTTTTTTGAGAAATGAATTATCCATTATTTTTTTGAACCACTTATAAGAAAAGGAAGAATGTTATTTCACAAACCAAATACATATTAAATTAACTTATCATATGATCTTAAAATAACCACATTATTCATCATTAGAGTCTTCCAAAATTATTTCAACCATATAATTGAGCACTAATATCATTTTATTCTATTCAATTTTAATTTATAGATTATGATCAACCCGTCCTCTATAAAATCCGATCTTCTTTAGATAGTGTTAAATTTGTGAGTACCAAACCCTTGGTGATTAATTTATGACATAGAAGTCCTTATTTAACCAAAATAATTTATTCTCAAATTTATAAACAATACACCAAGCTGGTTTATCAACATAAACTCCATCATCAAATAATCCATTCCAAAATGTTTATTTGATAACCATTTGAAAGACTTAAAATACTCCTTTCATTTCTATAGAAAAAATAATAATATTATGGTCTCATACCGAGCCACCAGTGGAAAAGTTTCATCCACACCAATTAATTCTATTTGGGAACAACTATTTCCCACTAGATGTTATTAATTTATTATTAATTTCCAATATTCATTGAATTTTTTTCTTCATAAAAACCATTTGGTTCTGATGAATTTCTAGTTTTCTAGCTTTTGAACAATTTACTAAGTCTCATTCATTAAAAATTTTCAATGTTTTTAATTCATCACCATGACCCATATTTCATATCTACATAAGTATTTATTGGTTTTAGTTTATAATTAAAATATAATATAAGCTTATTGGGCCTTAATTATTTTGTTCTAAAAAATGGTTGTCCAATCACCAACGATGTTATTTTCACCGGTTTCTGACTTAA
Organism: Viscum album; assembly: GCA_963277665.1. Classification (NCBI taxonomy): domain Eukaryota; kingdom Viridiplantae; phylum Streptophyta; class Magnoliopsida; order Santalales; family Viscaceae; genus Viscum; species Viscum album. Next base: position 2,089,550,952 of record OY728120.1, read on the forward strand.
TAGTTTATCATTTTATAGTTGTGATTTCTATTAAATTTTCCTCACCATCACTATTCTCATATTATCCTTATCTAAACCCTTAAAACTATCCTAAACCACTTCCTAAAATATTACATTCTTCCTCAATTTCTTATTTATTTTTATGGAAACTTTTCTTTCCGGTTTAAACATTCTTTTCATTTTTAACAAGGGTTACATCGTGTATTTTTAAAAATTTCTAAATACTTTTATTAAAAAATTTATATGAATTTATTTTGTATTATTATTATAGAAAATAAATTTATCCAAATGATATTAAAACTTTTGATGATTATCATCCTTGCTCATAAACAATTCCATCTAAAAAGTTGAAAATACTTGATGGTTGGATTCTTTCCATACCAGAATTCATAGAGAGTAATATATTTATTCAGACATAAAAAAAGAACTATTTTAGATTTACACCAATTCATTTTGATGAGGTGTCATGATCTCCATCACTTGATGTTGAATCCCATGATTTTATAAGTACTATTCAACCTTTTTATTTATAAATTTTATACAATTTTTGGTTTGGATATTTTATTTTTTTTACACCAAACACCATTTCATATTTTCTTTTGAACCGATTAATAAATTTGAATATCATGTTTTTATGGATAATACCCATATTCCATGACTTTATCCTAACATAAACAACAATTAGAATATATTTTGGTTTTCAGACCAATAATTTAAGCATTATTTTCCAAAAATATTATATGAACTAACTCAAGTAACCCTGATGATTTACTTTTCATTAGATTATTGATTTTCAAGATAATCCACACATTTTTAGTATTGAATTCATATTTTTGTAATTACACAATGTTTCATCAGTCAAATAGTTGTATTAAACTTATTATATATTAAATAAGACCTTTAAACAAGAGGACATGAATAAGTATTAGGCCTTTTCTACCAGACATTAATTTTATAATGACAGTAATCATAAATCGAGAATCTATTTCTAAGAGAACAACTCAATACCTATTTTATTTTATATCAATGATGAGGTATTTATTTACCATCACCTATTCCTAAGATTAAACCTCAATCCTTATTGCAGTTTTGCGTATATCATGGAACTTAGTCTTGCTCTAGTGTGTTAGTGCCTAAGATTTTGAATTCAATTCCACTGCCATATTTTTATGATCCTATACAATAAATGAATTTCTATTGTCTCCAAACATCTATACTTGTGGAGTAGAAATAATTTATTTAGTAGAATCCCCACTAAATTCATTTTTTTTTTGATTTACTCATGCTCAATAATTCCATACTAGTAATGAAGAGTCTTTCTTGATCTTTACACTTATATCACCACTTTATGACATTTAATTCAAGTTACTCAATTATTTTAACACAATATTTCATATAATTATTCACATGTTAATGGTTTGGGTATGTTATTCAATCTTGAGATAAAAATAAATTTCATTTTATGAGATTCTAGAAATTATAAATTCGAGTTTCTCAATTTACAATTTCATCTCTAAATTATCCTATTATTACTATTAAATATAAATCTAAGATTGATATACAAGATAATTATATTTATTTGTTTTAGCTCTCTAGATTTATATTTATTCAATGGATGATTCTAATTCATATTCAAGTTTAAATCTTCCATCAAATTCATCCTTTCACTGCCACTATCCTCCTCTTGTTTCTTATCTACAATAACAATGGGGACTTAATAACTTATATATCTATAGTTTCAACCTCATATACTTTTATTTACTTTGATATATCATCCCATTTATATATAAGTTTATTTTATTGAATAATTTATTCTTTGTTTTCCACTTTCTATTTTCACCTTTGAATAATTTTGTTTTGGTTTTATTTCTCATTATCACCCAAAAAATTCTTAGGACACCTATAAGTAAGATTCCATACATTACCAAATCATAAAAAAGTGAGCGATAACTTTCCCTTGAACTCACCTTATCCACTTTTGATGTTAGAGGAAAGAAAAGACATCATCTCATCAACCTTTTCATTATTGGGTTCTTCTTTGACTAAAAGGTTCTTCATGGCCTTGAATGTTATTTCATTGGAGTATTGTTTTGAAAGAGATGAAATATCATTGTTCCACATTTCATATGACACAATAGTGTTATGGAGGTCATAAAATGTTGCAACCTTCAAGTCATTATCTCCAAACACTAAAAAATTTGAATTTAACAATGGATAAAATTCCCCAAGATTCTTTTAACAATCCTCACATCCTCGACAATTTCCCCACGATCATTCATATCTTCTTTAATAATGTTAAACCAATCAAAAAGTGCATCAAAATTATCATTTAGTTCAATTATTAAATATTCGTACTTATTCTACATGAATAATATATTTTCTTTCCAAACTTTTGAATCTCATTCATAAATATTTATAATCTCATCCCACATCATATGAGATATATTGCTTGATATCACCTTTTTTTAGATAATGTTTTCAAAAGATACTCCTAAAGAATTGATTGATTTAGAATTACATAAAATCATTGTTATTTTTTATCAATTAATTAATTTCTATAATTGAAGATATCCCCTGAATTAAATCCATATAAATATCCATTCCTAGTGAAGAAAAATACTGTTTCACTCAATATTTCTATAACTAGATGTTTCTACCTTTGAAAATAGGGGTTCCCTTATTATTTACCACATCCACTATCAATCATGATAGAGAGGGAACTTAATAGATAACTTGGTCTTTGATAAAATGTGTTGGTACCTAACAAGTATTGCACCTTGATATGGGGTTGAATCAGGGCGTGGAAATAATAATATTACCTTATCAGAGATATTATTCTATAATTATTAAGAGTAATTATCTCTTCCTATTCAACATAGAAAAAATTTAGTAAACATAAATGAAAAAGATTATTTTACTTGTTTCAACTCTATAGGATAATCCAAGATCATGTGTGGGAATGCGTATATACATTAGAGACTCTAAATCTCATTAATTTTGAGGTTACACAATAATGTTTCCACACAAAACCTCTAGGTTTATAACCATACACATTTAAGGTTCTTTACCCTCACATACCCTAAGTAAGTCACCACTACTCTTCACAATATGGTTCTCACTATGACCACTTTTTTGATCTTCTTCTCCATGAGATTATAATAAAAATAAAAAATGTTTTTTTGTGGCACGTTAGATCTAGAAAAATAATATTCTAGTGCATAGAGATTTTGTAAAAATACTTATTCATTTCTTTTTAACTATTATATTTTAAAGACATAGAAAAATATTATCACTCCCACCAATATTATTTATTGATGCGAATAAATTGAATTCCTATTATTAAATCTTATAATTCATAAAAAAATATCTTTAATAATAAAGTCAAATATGTAACCTTTATTTACTTTTTCTAATAGTATAAAAATCATATATGTTTAGCGCTCTTATTGAAAACTAAATTTTATCTTTGATTTCTCTTTTTAGTTTTTCATATTTGACCAAGACACCTTCCAAATCAGGAAACATACTCATTTGATAAAAAATATTCAGCACATAACTAGATTCATCGTCTTCTAATTAGCTAGGGTATTAAAAATACACTCATCACAAGCTCTTACACCTTCACATCACTATCTGAATAGCCCAAAACACTAGTCAATAACTCCTTTAAAATAATTGAAGTAATATTTTTTCAGGTTTATTAAGTTGTTGGATTGATATAATCTTATATACATGATTGATGAAAAATTTCTACCTGAATGACTTGAAAAATTAAATGTTTTCCAATTCATTAAAATTCCTAAGTCCTAAATAACATGTTCGTAGGTCTATAATGACACTTATGATAGAATCATTTATACATAAGTAGAGATTTTGAGACATATATTTCCCTAGTGTGGCACCAAAAATACTCCAAAAAAACTTATATTAAGCCCCATAAACACATATATTGGTTCAAAACACACATATGTTATGCCAAAACACACCTAAACTAATCCAAAACACACCTATGTTGATCTAAAACCCACATAAATGAATATTTGATGACAACTAATAAAATCCCATGATTTTGAAAAATCCAAACTCTTAGACAAAATGATACCTGTGTTACTTTGAATGAAACATATTCTCATGTTGGATGACATTTATGACCAAGAAACTTAATAAAATTTCCATTAACTTATACTCAAACAAGTCTTCTATAATTCTTTCAAACCACACCAAAACCAATCAAAACCTCTTCCTACCATCAATAAATGGATTCTAAAAGACTATATAGGCCACATTAAATATTCCTTCCACTTTATTTTCAACAAATAGGTCCCAAATCACACACCAAGATAATTTTATTTAATATAATATTACCTTGACCCTCTCCAAACTCATGCAACCAAGGGATGAGAACTGATGACCGATATCATCCTAGCTATATAGAAATGAGACCATGAAACAAATATCACAATGATTGGAAGTAAAATATAATAAATAATAAAAGAATATAGTATGAATAAAAAAGGAATAATAATTTTGAAATAATTTATATTCAATTAATCAATAAACTTAAATTGATTATTTAGGAGGTTATAGTAAGTATTAAAATCACATCAGACTCGAGGTATGGGGTTCTTTCTAAATATTTATTTCAATTCATGTATTATTTCCCAAATTTTCGTTTTCCCTCTTATCATTAATATATTCTATATTTATATACTTATCCTTTTGTTTTAACATACTAATACTAGTTACTTACATTTATTTATTATTACTATTTGTTGATCATAAAGACTAAACATTCAATGTTATTTGTAAATAATTTAATATTTCTTCTTCCTCTTATCAAAATTTATATAAATCTTCTTCTATATTTACTCATCCATTCAAATTTTATTCATTTTAATAATTTTATAATTCTAATATTTCATATCCAATATGATATTTCCCCTTTTTGTTTCAGTAAACTACATGATTCACTATTCTATTACACTTTGTGGCTCTATGATGTAACCAATTTTATTTTCATGGGATTCGTAAATGTTTATGCTTGATGTGTGATTTATGTTTCTATGTAGAAGACATAAAAAATATATGTTATAATAAAATGGGTGGTCCTAGAATTATACTTCACCTTAATCAATTAGCTGACACTTATATCTCATGAGATATCATATATAGTGAATTGGTTGTTAGCATACTAAATTATGTTTGGAGGTCTTTGTTGTTATCCTTGACTTATGTTTATGGAATGTTTTAAGTTTTTGCCACATTCTCATTTTTATCATGATTAAAAAATAATTATTATATCATTCCTTCTATGTCGTTCATTCATGTGACTACCATTGAATCATCTATTTTATAATTAAATTATTGATTATATCTCACACTTATGTTTACTTTGATTACCCGATAATGGGATTTTATGATCACCCCTTCTTAATGTATGTACCAAGGATATAAAATGTATTGATAGAAGAATAATGATATATTGGGGAGAATAATGACTACCAAAATGAAATATTATGTTGTTTATTTTAGAATGTTTTATTCACACTCCCAAAGACACTAGACCACTAGAGTTTTGGTGTATTGTAAACAATTTAGAATAAAAATTATGTGATGTGGTTAGGGTGGAACTCTTATATTTTGATTTATCTTCTATTAAATTTTAATCCAAAATCATGGGGAAAAGGGATATTTTTTGGTTTTATGTATCTAGTAAATCAAAGGAGAACAAAATGAATTCATAAAGGATTGTGTATACATTTATAATATGAAAGTCATTTCTAGTCTAAAAACATATTAGAAGTTATGATGAATCCACTTATAGAAATAAAAAGAATAATAAAACTTGTATATGATAAAATTATTTAATATAATGTTTATATAATATGGGTAATTATATTTATGTTTGAGGATAATACACTCAATGATGTTTTAGTGGACAAAAATTCTCTAAAAGAAATAGATTGTTTATAAATTTTAGAGTAGATTCACTATCGATGTTAGATTAGAATTTCATGAACCCACCCTATAATACATTATTAACCCTCCCAAGTTGGAAATAGTGAGATAATTATCACTAAATACTATCTCTAATAGGCCATGGGTTTGATACTTTCACTTAGGGTATAAAACATACAATTCTAGTAGCTACTTTAAATGTATGAAGTTAAAGACAAGAAAAAAATGAGCCACGAATGAACACAACATCATATAAAATAAACCAAGATACCATAATTAATGAAATTAAATACAAGAATTATAAAAAAAAAATTACTAAAAGACTCCCATATAACAATAATAATAACATCCCTCCACTTTATGATAATATTGTTCATATCAGCCACTAAATCCATCCTGATTTCTTGAAAAATAGTTTATATATATAGACGTGATCAAAAAATAAATACTTAGTCGGATAATCTTCAATCCTATCGTGAAAATATAAGGAATAAAAATAATTTTCTATTGAGTAAAGAGTGTATCCAACACACACCAAACAAGTCAACTTTTGATTCTTAGCCTCAACAAGGCTAACTCAACAAATATCACACATGATAAAAGAACATAATTTCATAATAATATAATCAAAGTCACCCAGAAACCCCTTAGACACTAGTTTTACACTCTCATGACTCAATATAGAAGGTCCTAATATTCTATCACTTCCATATCATCACCAAATCATCGTAACGAGAAACTTCATCTTTCAACCAATTCCAATCATTCCATTATCTTCATTGTCCAATCCTGTCTGTATCCATCACATATAAGTCTAGAGTTGTAGGGTATAATAAAAATAAAATATATAAAACTAATTCCTTACTTAAATTATAAACAAACTATTTTAAATATCATCAACACCAAACATCTCTACTAACTATACAATCAATTGGAATCACCACCAATTATAACGTCACCAGGATTCACCACCAATTATTCCATAACTAAGAATCTACACCAACTATTCCATCAATAGGATTCAAAAAAAATTATTCCATATAATAATGTTTAAGGGAGACTGGAGGAGATGGGGTAGTTATCCATGCGGCCTCACAAACCTATATATTAGGTAAAAAACTAGAAAAAACATTAGAATGTTGGTATAGAATACTTGTATGAGGCGTGGTGTGTATATAAATCACAAAGAAATTAAAATCTAAATAGTCACCCACAAAACCAAGCCTAGGGGTTCACACAAATAGCTAGATAAAAATCTATCTAATCCACCATCAAATATCTTATACCCATCAACTATCTTTTCTTCCTCCATAACATAGTCTTTAATGGACCACATAAGAACTGCTATATAACTAGCCACATTCTCTCATTTAAAAACTATTAATCAAATTATAGATTTTCCCTTACACATCCTATATTATGTTCATTATTCCATTTATTTCCCATATATAATGAAGAAAATTATCTATCATCACTGTAATTAATTCCCATTTGTTATCATTCATTCTAGGCATTTACATTTCAATTATAACCAGTACCTATTTAATTCCATCTCATGCCACTTTACTAGATTTTATAATTTCTTGTCAACACGTATTAGATGAGATATATTTATTATTATCATTCCATTCCATTTTATCCATACCAATTTAAATCATTACAAGATTTAATTAAAACATAGTCATTTATTTATTTTAACAACATTTTAGTTTTTAGGTTTATTAATTCCATCTCATCCCATATCACCGAGCATCACTAGCAAAGTCCCACATCACACAGCTAACCAACCCTTTATATAGACATTAATTATTTAACATATGTATAAATATGCATACTTATATTCCCACAAAACATACACATAATGACACTTCACATTCTATATCCCCAAATACTTCCCTGGATACACATCACACAACAACTAAAACCTATTTCATAACCCACACATCATGCCAACCACTGCAATATAACAAACCCTTCCTTCAAAAACATACTAAAACATTACCATTATAAAATATAGTCACAAATGCATTAAATATCACATTCATATCCTTACAACAGAATGAAAAAAATCACATTTCTTAGATTATAAAATACATAGACTAACATCATCAAAATTCAAGTTCAGATTATTGAAATAACACATATAATTACCATATATAATAATTAGTTAATCATGTAGATCATTTTCATCACTCCAATACAAGAAAAATAATACTTTAAAGGTGAAAAAGTTTCAAATAATTAAATGGTTAATATAAAATGAAAAACTTTCAATAATATTTTATTATGTTTTAAAGTCTGGATTTCAAATGTATTTTTTTAACAAAAATACCACATTATTCACATAATTTTTCAATCTCTTTAACTAATTTTTCTAGGATTGGAGATTCTTAATGTTTTATTATATATATATATATATATAATATAAATATCACATAAAATAATGTAAAAAAGGCACTAAATATATATACAACACATGCCCTTTCTATCTCTCATCATTCTGATTATTTTATTTCATTTATGTTGATTCAGGTAATTACACGATAGAAATAAAAACCAAGATAACCTCTCAATTTATTTTAAAATTATAAAGAGGATTATTTAATCCCCTACATTACGCGAATCATCAAAATTACACTATACTATATCTAAGAGAGTATAATAGATAATATTAACTTGAGAATCATAGGAAGAGGCTCTGGTCGATTATGCAACGACCTGAAAATTTATTCTATGAGCAATAAAAAAACTTTTTTTATAATGGTAAAATTATTATATTGAATAATAATTTTACTTATAAATACTATTAAAAAAAATAAATCAAGTTTTAAATTTCGATGAATGGTGTAATATATATAGATTATGAAGGGAAAAGTGATTGTTGGCATCTAACCGTTACTTGACCATTGGCCCATAAGAAAATAGTTCAATATGACCATAAACCAATATGATTGGTGTTAATATGACCATTGGGAATTATAGCCATTGGTAAAAATGTTACCATTAGGTTTAGTTTTTATAAAGGGATATGAAAACTAATAGTTGATACAGAAAGGAGAAAAGATGGCCTCAACAAGTAGAATCATACCTTTTGAGTCCCATTTGTCAGAACATGGGAGGGAGGTAGCATCAATAGGGTTTGAACCTAGATAATCCCAATTAGAGCTTTATAAAGTGATGCTTGAATGAAATCAACTACTAGATAAGTTGAAGTGAGGATCACAACTAGGTCAATGTTAGCTGATGTACCCCATGGACCTACCACCATCACACAACATACCCTTAGGATCTACACTAATGTAATATGGAGTCATATATCTAGACCCTAATTATAGGAGTTTTTATATTTTAATATTTAATAAAATAATGATTATATTTATCCTTTTTTATTACTTTTTAATAAATTATATAATGAGTTTGATAAGAATTAGATTTTGATGCAAAGAAATAAAAATTGTATTTTTAAGAAATATATATATTTAATTAAGACATTCTTTTAATAAATCAATATTTTTTAAAATAAAATTTATTTTAATAAAATATACCTGTTAAATAATATTTATTTAAATATAAATTAAAATATAATTTTATAAAGTCAAAGGAAAATTTTAAATGGTAAGAAACTCTTATTGTCTCAAAAACCCATATTTTACAAAAAATTGGAATTTTTATTTGAAAATGTTAATTTATCACATTTATAGAATTATTTTTATAAAATAAAATAAATTTTTTAAATAATCACATAACAATTATCCAATGGTGAATTTTTCATAATTTAATGAGACAATCTAATTTTTGGGTAGAAATTAATTTCGATATAAATATTTATTATGTATTAGACATCATAACAGATGCAAAGTGAAATAATAACTACTATAAAGATTATCCACGATCAAAATCATAGTTATCCATTATAATAATTTGTTTTAGGGTATTTTATTAATTTTATAAATCCTTAATTAGTCCTCCGAAACCTATATAGTATTTTAAGGATTTAAAATCATTTTTTTTATAAATTCGAATCACTTCCACATCAACAACAATATTATTTTAAGTATTTCAATTCATTTACTTATAAAATATTTAAATAAACCCCTCTATTATAGAAAATAGGTGAAAAAACAAGGGATGGTTTGTTTTTTGGATTAATTTATCATATATAGTCCCAAACATAAATTAAGAAATTAATAAAGAATTACCCCTATTTAACTATAAATTCCCACCCATCCCCCATTCTTCTCAACTATAAATCCATAATCCATGAATTTATGGACATTTTGACTCCAAAATACTATATCTAAGGTTTCCTTAATTCCTTATTGTTCCATCCTTACGTTTTTGGAAGCAGCTCTTCTATGTATGGGAATTCTCCACTTCCCCTTTCCCATTCAAGTGAATCTTTTGTGTTTGTATTATAAATGATAAATTAATTTATTTTATTACAATTTTAATCATACCAGTAAAAAAATATTTTTTTATCGGTAGGATAACATTTTCTCCTTTCCTTAATCCACGTTTTATACCTGTCATACTACCAAATTCATTTATCAAATTTCTAGGTTTTTCATGAGAAATTCTAATTTTATGAATACCCAGAACCATTACATACCCATGGGAATCCAAATAGATGTTAACATAATTTATTAATTCACCTATTTATATGTATGAAACCCATATTCCCTTTTCATGGGTTAAAAATGATGCAATGTTCATGTATTTAAACACTTACATACTCAATGTTTTTATACAAAACCCAATCTTTAATCTCTTCAAGCTGTTTAGGAAATGTTTTATCATGATATTTTGGGAATACAAGAATTATAAATAGAATGGGTTGGAAATAATTGTCCTACAATGCATTGAATTAATAATAATTCTCTATAAATGAGATTTTTTATGATACCTTGGTGAATAACCTTGGTAATTATGATTTAAAACACCCTAGTGATAAACCATGGTGAAATGCTTACGAGTGTACTATTTTTATATTGTAGCCAAATTTCAACATTTTTTTACCATGGACATATTATTATTCTCTCATTTTATGTCTCATCTATTATTTATGATTATTATTCATGTTCAATTGACTTTTTTATCCCTTATCGGGTTTATGCTCACCCTTTTCTACTATGTATGTCCCTGAGAAATTGCTTGTATTGAGGTGACCTAAGAAGTAATAAAAAATATTTATTTCATAAGGATTAAATAAATATTATTATTATTTATTCATTATATATATTTTTATGATTCACCTAGTTTCAAAGATAGTAGACCTCAAAATAACCTTCAATATTTTTAATGTAACATTTTTTTTGAAATTATGTTAAAAATCATGTATTAAAAAGGTGGGATGGAATATTTTCCATCAAAGGTAAGGTTTAGTTATTTATGTAAATTATGATTATAAAAATACTTGTATAAACCCTAGGGATATGTTTAAATATGTTAAAAATTTATATAATTTTGTTTGAGTGTTAAATGATTTGTTTCCAAGAAATGAAATCCCTATCTTGATACTACAAGTGGATGCAGCTCTAGCACAATTACACCTAGGGGAATAATCACTCTAAAAATAATGTATTGGTATTTAATTGATCATCCTCAAGTTCATGACAATGGACCTTGATTTAGACTGGGGTTGACACTCCCATGGGATATGATTGATTAATCACATGATTTTTAGGAACCATTATGAAGTATATATAAAAAATGTAATTTTTATTAAATAAGATTAAGATAATAACAAATTAAAGAATTATTTTTACGAGTTAACCTATATTTATAATTATAATAATCTAATAATTAACAAGTTTATCACTAAGGTTTCCTTATTTTGGGAAAAAATCTGGAAATTGGAGGAGCCACATAAATGATGACTAAAATAGATAATGCACTGATGGACTTCCTAAAATGAGTGAATATAGAATGAAAATCTTCATGAGGTTGATAAATAAACAATCATAGATTATAAGTAATAGCACAAATCATGTTGAGCATATAGATTCACCTTGAAGGAAAAAACCTGCAGTTTAATCCTTTATGCATCAATGAACACATTATTTTAGTGGATCTACTAATCTATAAATTTCTAAACAATGTATAACCTCAATAGAAAAGATATTTTTTATATTATATTGTTCAGAGCTATAGAAATTCAAAATGGTTGTATACTTATTATAAGGAGAAGATGATCAATGGTGGACACTAATTATGAATTTGAAGCAATGAGTTGGGATGGATGTGATGGAGTGGGAAGAGTTTAGGAGAACATTTTTTTAATAATCATTTTCTTTATTCGATGATAAGAATAATATATAAGTAATTCATAGAGATTAAGTAGAAGGAAAATGAATCTATAGGATGATATGAAATGAACTTTATAATATTTTCTTGATACAACTCTACTTTACTTATACATCCTAAGGGAAAGGTTCATAGGTTCTTCAATGAACTAAGAACCCCTCTATAGAGGAATACATAAAATAAAGATTATGAAATCTAAGAGAAGATAATGAAAAGTACTATGAATGTTAAAATGGAGTTTGGAGAGACACTATGGTCACATAGGCCTAATGAAAAGGAAATTTCAACAGAGATAAACATTGGGAATAATTTTTATCATAGAAGAGGAGGAAAGAACCTAAAAATAACCATCTAAAACAAATATTGGAATAAATATTTTGGGAATTACTTTCTTGGTAGTGGAAAGTGCTACATGTGTAGAAGATGTGGCTACATTTCTTGGAATAGTCATTTTTAGGTAAAGCCTCGACATCTCAATGAAGATGAAAAAGGAATATTTTTCAAGAATAGCCTACAATTCAATGTTTAAAGTGTATATAGCTTGGACATTTTTTAAATCAATGTCCAAATCAGAAGAGAATTGAAAGAAACCAGTAAACTCATCGTAGGACAAAGGAGAAAGGTCTTACTTTTTCAATCATGGTGGCTGAAGTAGAGGCTTAAAATTTTGTGGTGGTAGGTGCAATGTTTATTATATTAATGAAATCAAGAAATTTTTATGAATTTTGTTTTATGAACTACATTTTCACCGTTGTTTTCAAATAATATAGAATAAAACCCAAAACTAATAGAATTTGAGTTATCATTTAAAACTCCCATTGTAATTATCCAAGAATCAAAGGTGTATAGAAACTCTAGTATAAACTATTTAAAATAGAATAATATAAAAAATTTATTAGTCATTCCCATGATATAATTAAACACTATACATGGGATAGAACCGATCTCAAAGTATAATTCTAAGATCAACTATTGAAATAAGGATATTTTAGTATTCTTGAATAGACAACCTAGATTTATTTTCTATAGAGAGATTTCCTAGCCTAATATTTTTTTAGAATCGTCTCCCATATATTTATTTATATAGGAAACTATTAATAAGGGAGTTAAACTGAAAGTATAAAGATAGAAAATGTTCCCATTATTTTGGAATACATTGGTGTATTTCCTAAAGAGTTGAATTTACCTCCCCCAAAAAGAGAGGTAGAGTTCTCCATTGAACTCATATCAGGATCCAAGATAATAACAAATACCTCATCTACACTGATATATGTGGTTTTAGAGGAATTAAATAAGAAACATAAATACATTTTAGAGTGGTATTTTATTAGACCAAGCATGTATCCTTGGGGAGATCCTATTCTATTTGTAAATAAAAATGCTAAGTAGGAAAAAATGATAGTTTTATAGAAATGATGAGGATTGAATGATATCCATTGATCAGTGACATAGTAATGTTAGACATGTGAATAATAAGAGAATGGAAAAAATTAATCATATACCAATTCATTTCTCAATCACCATTACTATAGAAGATCAATAAAGATCAAAGAGATGATCCTTTGATGAAAAAGTAGATATATGCTATGAATGATGGGAAGTATCTTGAATTTAATATTGATTAATATGGTGTACTAAAATTTTTTACAAGGCTATTAATTACATGTATTCTAGAGATAAATAAGGAGATGGTGAATGAATCGTACATATCTTCATTCTTTATACATCCTGAATACACTAAGATATATACGGACCTTAATGGACACTATTGGTGTGATAATATGAAAAGATAGACTACTGATTATACTATAAGGTTTGTGGTGTGATAAAATGTGTTGTCAGAGTGGAAAATCCAAAAAATGGGTATTACAACCACCACCCATAACTATATAGAAGGGGGATAATATCATTATAGAATTTTTCATAGGACTTCAAAATAATTACAAGGGTAGAAATAATATATGGGTAATCTTCGAATGATTAAAAAATTCTACCTATTTTATTTCCATAAGAGAGGATTTTACCTTTTACAACTGGCTCACCTTTATATTCATGAGTTAGTGAGGATTCATGGAGTACTGATGTCAATTTTTTCTAATAAAGATCCATGATTCTATTATAAATTTTGGAGGAGACTTCAAAAGGCTATGAATATATAAGTAAACCGAATCACACCTTATCAATCTCAAATTGACAGGTAGTCTAAGAAGAGTATTTAGAAATTAGAAGACATGTTATAGTCTATATCAATTTATTTTTTGAATTCTCCTATTACAATGGTTTCCACACAAGCATTTGAATGGAACATTTTGAAGCTCTCTAGGGAAATTTTTTTCAAACACTAAAATGTTGTTAAGAAGTTAGAGAAGGAAAACTATTGGGAGTAGACATTGTGAAGTGGGCCAGAAGAGATATAAAAGTTATTCATAAATTCATTAAGGCTACTCAGAGTCGAAAGAATATTTATACTGAAAAATGATGTAATGACTTAGTGTTTCAAGTCATAGATCCTATATTTGTCAAGATGTCATCATGGAAAGGGGTCATGAGGTTTTTAAATAAAGTGAAATGGATTCCAAGATACATTAGACTATTTGGGATTCTCATGTGTTTTGGAGATATTTCTTATCGATTAGCAATACCACTAAATATTTCCAATGTCCATGATAACTTCTATGTATCCCCACTATGAAATTATATGTCTAAACCAAGACATGAAATTGATACTAGTGGAGTGGAGTTGGAAACTGACTTTTCATATGAATATGATCCAATAAGACCCTTAATATAAGGAAACAAGTGTTGTGGAAGTAGACAACACGACTCGTGAAAGTCTTATAGAGAAATAAAAAGTTTGAATTGGTTACATGGGAACCTATGGAATCAATAAAATAAAAATTCCCCTTTTTTAGGAGGAACGATTCGAATTTTGAGGATGGAATTTTCTAATGGACAAGAATGTATTGACCTAAAATATTTTTTATGCCTAATAAATTATATTTTTTAATAATGGATATCTTATTATATTTCACAATGGAAGTACAAAGAAATACTATTACAAAAGGAATATATATCACATGTCATGATATAATACCAATTAAGATAGCTAAGAATAATATAAGGACATAAAAATCAAAGAATATAGACCATTAAATGGTTTACTTCATAAGTTTAAACTCTCCCATGAAGATTAAACCTTCTATGAAAATAGTTAAAAGAAGAAAATTCTAGCTATAAAATTTTCATTATCAAAATAATTGTAAAAACCATTAGGAATCAAGTAGTAAATGTTGATGTGTGGTGGATTATATATAGATTATAAAGGGAAAATTGATTGTTTAGATCTTACCATTACCTGACCATTGGACTTCATGACCATTAGTTAATATGATTGTTGGTCAATATGAACACTGATCAATATAACTGTTGGAAAACATGTCCTTTGGGAATTTAACCATTTCTAGTAATTTTTATATTATAATTAGTGTTTATAAAGGGTAGTGAAAACTAAAATTTGATGTAGAATGGAGAAATAATGGACTCAACTTGTAGATTAAAACCTTTTGAATACCATTTTTCAAAACTTAGGAGGTAGGTAGCATCACTGGGGTTCCCCCTTGACCAAGGCTAATTATAGCTTCCATACGTGAGTCTTTAATGAACATGACTATGGGAGAAGTTCAAGTTAGTGGAGATCTCCACTAGGGAAATGTTAGCCGAACCACCCCATGGATCTACCACTATCATAAACCTTACCCTTAGGTCATAAGCTTGTGTCATATTGTGTCTTGTATATAGATCATAGTAGTAATTTTTTTATATTTTCCTTTTTAATATTATAATAATAATATTTATCCTATTTTTTTATAAATTAGTATATAATGAGTTTTATAGAAATTAGATTTTGATATCATGAAATCAAAATCGAATTTTTGGGAAATATATAGTTTCACATATGCCAATATTTTAATAAATAAATAATTTTTACAATAAAATATATTTTAATAAAAATATTCTTATCAAATAATATGTATCAAAATATAAATGATAATATAAATTTATGAAATGAAATGTAAATTTTAAGGGCCAGAAACTGTTATCATCAGAAAACCTAATATTTTTAATAAATATGAATTTTTAATTTAAAAGTGTAATTTACCATATTTATAGAATTATTTTTAAAAAATAAATATTATTTTTTGTAATAATAACATCAATATCATCCAATGTTAATTTTTTTATGATTTTCTGTGATAGTCAAATTTTTGGGAAAAAATTAAATATGTTATAAATATAAAATATATATTATGACATAATAAAATCCCAAAAGTGAAATAATAAATACTATAAAGCTTATACGAGACCAGAATAATTTATATCCTTTATAATAATGCATTTTTATATTATTTGATTAATTTTATATACACTTAATTAATCATCCAAAAACCTATATTTTATTTTAATTACTTAAAATAAAATCATTATAATCACGAATAATTTCCACATCACTAATGGTATTATTTTAAGGTGTTCAGTTCATGGACTTATAAAATATTGAAAAAAACCACTCTTTGGAAGAATCCTGGGGAAAACATGGTATGGTTGGTTTTTTGGATTAATTTATAATATAGAGTTTGAAAACTAAATTAAGAAATTAATAAAGATTCCCCCTATAAACATGTAATTCCAACCCATACCCCATTTATATTAACTATAAATCCATAATGTATGATTTTTTTTTTCATTTTACCTCACTAGGAGTCCCTCTAATGTGTCCTTAAGTTATCAAGGTCCCGTCCTCATGTTTTAGGAAGCAACTCTTCAAGGTAAGGTAATTCCACACTTTCACTTTTCCATTCAAGTACCTCTTTTTTGTATATCTTTGGAATGTTTAATTACACTATTTTCATAAATTTTTTATCACACCATTACTTCTAATATAATGTTTTATGAATTTTATGCCTTCATCCCCTCCCATTTTACACTTTCCTTAAATCATTTTTTATACCCTTCAGGCTTCCAAATTCATTTACTACATTTCTCACTTTTTCATTAGAATTTCTCATAATGTGAATACACAAACCCAATACTTAACCATTTTATTTCCCATAGTTGTAAAAATAATTTATTTATTGATGGATTTACATTTATTAAAACAAAATTCCATTTTAATGGGATACAAATTATATAATGTTTATGTCTTTAGGAACTTATGTACTCAATGTTCTTATATGAAACTCTTTCTTTATTTTGCACAGATTGTTGATGAATTTTTTTATCATAATATTATTGGCATACATGAATTATTACATATTAAGGGTATAAATTTAAGTCACTCTCATTAATTAAGTAAATAATTAATATCTAGATACGAAATATTTTATGATACTTTAGTGAATAACATTAGTAATTATGATTTATGAAAACTTGGTAATAAACCTTGGTAATATGCTTATAAATGTCTCATTATTATGTTTTATTCACATTTTCATTTTATATATCATGTAATTATGATTGTTGTTTCATTTTATATCACACGTATTATCCATGATCATCTTTCATGTTTCATTTACTTTGTTTATCCCCTATTGATATTTATACTAATCATTTTCTATTGATGTATGTACCGAAAAAATTACTTATAGCAAGGTAATATTGGAAAGAATAATAAAGGATAACTTAAGAAGGACTAAATAATTTTTATGTTCATGTGTTCCTTTGGTAATTTAGGCATCATGTACCAAATTTCCAAGACACTAGACCATAAAATAACCTTTGATGTTATTAATATAATATTTTGTTAAGAAATAATTTTAAAATATATATATTAAAAAGGTGGGATTCCATAGATTATGAATGGATCAATGAACTTGAAAGGGTAGATTGAGTTTACCCATATTTGAGGTAAAACAAGAAACATGAAAGAGGCGGAAGTATCCATGATTTAAATTAACATATGGTGATTTTATGGGACAAACCCCAAATAATCAGTCAAAATTTTCCCATTTTTTAATCTATATTAATACAAACATGGAAGTTTCCTATTTCTACAAATTATTTAAACATCCAATAATCTTAAAAGTTTAAAATATGCCCACCCTTTATTTGTTAAAAATATTTAATCCACTACATTAAATTATCATTTTCGTTAATATTTTGGTTAAAAATGAAATTTAGAAAGGAATATTACTTTATATTAAAATCATTCATAATCCAATTATGTTTCCTGGTTTTAATTGAAAAATCATTTTCCTCCATAAGATTACATTGTATGTTAATTCTACGAAGAAGGAGAATAAAACTAGAAAAACATATTATTCTTTCATAATAGGGGTGTTATCAATAAAGGTAATATGGTTTACATATATATAGAAAAAATATCTAGCATACAGTAAGTAAGATTAAATTTACACAATATGGATTTATGAAAAGGTAAAAAAGATTACCTTGACACTGAACATGTTTACATGAGGGTAATAAAAATTACCCATATATGAACTACAGACCACCTTTAAGTAAGATCGGTTTACTTTTATGTGAGTATAGATATTACCCTTATGTGACATGAGAATATCCTTAAATAGGCCCGATATGACCTTTAAATTTTTTATTAAAAGAATAACCACACATATTGAAGTAACATGGGATTTATGTAAAGGAAAAGAATTTTACCTTTATATAGGGAGGGGCTCTTGCATAATGGAAGATAAAAATTAAATTTCTAATTAAAGAAACTTATAAATAATAAGAAATAGACTCTAAACACCCTAAAATTATATGAAAAAGAAAAAGGCTGGGTTATATAAAATATATACCCATAAATACAACCACTCAGAAGAATGATAACTCACTACTCTCTCACTCAATAAGAACACACTTCCCCTCACAAATATACCTTTGAATACAATAATTTATAAATGATTATACATTGATTAGTGTAAGAATCTACTCCATGTTTATATCAATTGATGATCAAATCTTCATATTATTTATTTTCTTGGATAAAATTTTCAATGGTTTTCAAACTAATATTGGTTTCATATCCAAATTATATAAAAATCTATACTCTCAGTTATTTATATTTAGATTTATTCTGTAATTTAAGAGAAAATATCAATATTTCCAATAAATCAATGATTTTTTTATTCATGAATCAACAACAAAATTCCCCAATAAATGTATTCAATAAAAAATAGTATCAATTGAATTAAAGATACAAATTCCCCTGGTTATTTAAAAATTAAAATCTAAAATTTATCATGCAATTGACTTATCCATGATATGTTGAATTGAAACCACAAACATAAAATCTTATCATCACCATAAAACGAATCTAGTAAATTTTCTTAAAGAACCATGTCAAAGATAAATTATAGTGCAAGAACACCACACCATGATAGGTTTGTGCCACTAATTTTACTTTAAAAAAATACCCAGGTGAAATGCCTGGAGTCAAATAACTCATTACTATTTTTTTCATACCATGATACCCACCAAGAAAATTTTTGGTTTCCCCATTTCATGTGATGATTTTTTAAAATAACTCACAAAAACATGATCATCAAAATTGATCTCAGAATGATCAACCTACCTATTTTCTAAAAAAACATATCATTAAACTAATATTTACATCCTTATTCCCATTTTTCTTCAATATTTAGAATGATAAATAACTTAAAACATTATTTAATCTGACATTTCTCTCTCAAGGAACCAATTTTTTAGTCATATATAAAAACCATGAGGGCCAATTTTATGTGGTCAAAAGTCATGGTTTTGAAAAAAACATATAAAACACATTTACAAAACCATAACAAAAAAATCTATAAATTTTGTTAAGATTTAGTGTAAAACATGATATAATATGAGTTTAATACTACATAATTTTTATCTATTATCCAAACCTAAACTCATAGTTCTCCAAATATCCTCTAAAAACACAAAGTATAATGAATAAGTAGTTGTAGACATCGAATCAACCACTGAATCATCCCAATTGGTGTCTATGTATCCCAATAATTATCTTTGTTATTTTCCTCTACAAAATTCACTAAATTTTTTCTTTTAAGTGATATACTGAAGTATTATTTTCACCAAAATCATTGGGATTTATTTGGGAAAACTTTTATAACTCAAAAAATTACATGAATCAAACCAAATGTGTAGTATTTCATTTGTTAAGTAAAATTGTCTTCCAATTATTAATGTGTTCATAACATTTCACCCTTTTCATTTATTAAATTTTTATGAATTAATTCAAAAACAATTTATTATTTTCATGATTTTATATCATTTACTAAAAATTATTTAAGAACCTTTTTAGTATATTTTTCTAAAGAAATTAATTTTTTATGCTTTCGTCGTATCGTATACAAATTGAGGAATTTTTTTAACTCACCCATCATTGAAATATCTTTATTCACAATATTTTCAACCCCATTTCATTTAGATTTATTCAATCCTCCATATATTATTTCAAATATTTAAATCAACAACATCATAAATTTATCACACTTTTTATTGACGTAGTGATTATCATCAACTCCCCTAGGTTGAAATCTATTATTTTTTGAGTATTTATCAAGCTCAGAATACCAATTTCTTCATACTCATTTCATCCCAAATGTTTAATTATTAAAGTGACATTATTTTCTCTTATATTAATAAATGATAAATTTATCTTGATATTCTATATACTCTTACTTTAAGGAAAACATTATGAAACACCAAATTAATGTTAATTTGGAAAACCTTGATCTTCATTTGAACTATTATGGTCAAGAATAAATGTATCATTTATAATATTACTATAATAACAATTGAATCATTGAAACCAATCCATTCAATTTGAGAGTACCCTCTACACACTATACATTATTTATTTTAAATCGTTGGTCCTTATTATATTTGTTTTTTTTGATTCCCATATTGTTCTGATGACATTTTTATCCTCCAGTCTCAAAATAATGCATCAATTATTAATCTTACCAATTTATTAAGATATTAATTCATATACTTGACCTAAAAATATGAATTAAAAATCTTATGGAAACTATTAGACACTACTCTGGATAATACTTTTTTATAGAGTCTTCATTCAGTTTTTTTCCTTGAATCTCTCCTATAGCCAATGATGTTTTGTTAATTAATTTCGGTCATAATCCTTGAATTCATTTCTATTTTAAAACATCATACAATATCCACATCATTAGTGTCATTATATAAATAATCATTAATTTTTTTCTCCTAATATTAGTCTCAACTTAACAACTCTTACTTCTATAAATTATTCACTAATCGATTAAAAAATCCATTCATTCTCCACAAGAGTGATATATTTGATTTTAAACATCTTTTTGATAAATTTTTTAAACTAATTATTTTATTTTCTCTTTTAAATGTATCCATGATAAATTAATTTTCTCTAAGAGATTAAAAATTCTATCACATATTCTCTCTCCAAAGAATAAAACATTAAACGTAAGATTAAAAATTATTTCAATGATGTATTCTTCCCATTACACATCTCATGTGTTTTTTTATTTTCCCAAACATAACAAGGACCTATTTTATATGTAAACCATTGTCAAGAAAAATTAATTTAAAAATTATATTGTAGTTATTTATTAATAAGTGTAATATAGTATATGTTATTTATTATTTGGTTTCAATTATAAAATATTATATTTTATAGAGGATTTATTAAGACTAAAAAAATATATATTATCCCATGTTTTTTGAGATAATCCTCCACTTTAATATTTATCAACTCTATTCCATTTTCAATCAATAATTTTTTGATTTTAACTCCTATCATATTTTATAAAAATATTTTGGAAAAAATTATATAAATAAAAATAATATATTTATGTGTAATCAACATCAACCTATCATAATTCTATGATAATATTTGGATAGTATGTAATATATTTTTCCATCAATATACCTTGGTGATATTTTCCCCCAAAACACAATATTCACAAATTCTAGAAACATTTATAAATTCTAATATTTTTTATTTTATGACTTTGAAATGATATTTTATTTTTCAAAAACATTTTAAGTAAGTATGTTAACATGTAAAATTAGGTAAATTGCATGAACCTTCATGTTACAACGTTTTTTTTCTCATATAGCCAAGATTTATTTACTACTATTTTTTTCAACCTCATTATTTAGAAAGAAAAATTCATCTTCTCTAGTTATCAAGTATATATTTCCTTTTATACACTTACCTTACATAAAACTTTAACCATCGTTGACCATTAATTTGAAAAACTTATTAATTAAATTAATTTCATATACCAAGATACATAATTGTATTTCAATTAATTTATTATGATTAGGAAATTCTACTACAAATACCTCCATCATTATAATGTGTTTTTCAAAAAACATTCTTCATAAATTTATGTATATTTAGTCCTTCATAATTTTCAAATCCTAAAAAAAATTCCCTTTAATATTTGATCTTTATGAAAAGGTACTTGTCCAAAATAATATTAGAGGCACATTTTGTTATCCTGAATACATACCCATGCTCTATCTACTACCTATTATTATATCTATTCAATTATAGAGATTTTAGACCATTCCATTATTATTAACGATTATTTATTAACATTTTTTGGTGGTTCATATACATGATTATTCTCTAGATATGATATATCCTTCTCATATTGAAAATTTATATACCAAATTTATTTTTTAGCTAACTAGAAAACTCCAATAGTTATTTCATTTTACCACTATCAGTCTCTTTTGGAAAATTATTTTATATATTTAATCTGAAACACATGTATTTTTATCCATTTCCTTCACACTAAAAATAGTATCCAATGATAATATATAGATAATGATAAATTATAATCCCCTAAATCCAAGACTATTATGCATTACTTTATCAATTTGATATGGAAGAAATATTTTTTATATGCCCTATATTTTTACACAAACATCACCTTATTTAAGGTTTATTTTTATGTTTTTTATATATGTTCTAATATAATTTGAGTTTCTTACAAATAAATATTGTTTTGGGGAGTGTCAGTTTGTCTCTTTTCATCATCTATTATGATCAACCCAACTCATATTTTCCTTCATTATAAAATATTTATATTTTTATCAAATAATCAAATTTTTTTTGTTGAATATTCATGAAACAACTGAAGACTATATACATATATTTTACTTTGAAATAATCTTTAAGTATTCAATAGCTTTCATTACACGTAACACCAAGTATAAATGAACCACGAGATACAATTGAATTACAATTATTTAAGGTTACCGTTATATCATAGCTATTAAATTTGTGGGATGAATAATAATAAAAATATTATGGAAAATGTTTATAAATATTTTATATAATGAAAAGTGTTGGTAAATGTTTAATAAATAAGAATACAATTTTTATTAAAATCATTTTATTCTTCAAAAATATATTTTCTTCAAAAATACTTTTTATTTCACATTATTGATGGATATTATAATTGATTTATAAAAATTTTATAATTTTTATTTTATAGAAAAGATATCATTTTCTAAAATTATAATATTAAAATTATCTAAAGGTGAAAGTTTGGGATTTTTCTGAAAAATAATTATTTAGTGAATAGAAAAAATATAGATTTTATAGAAAATTTTCTTTTAAATTAAAGTAATTATAAATTAATTTTTTTTACATTAATTGATTTTAAAATTTAATAAGTTACTTTTCATTTAAAATAATCCAATAAATTTAATTTTAATTGATATTATGCTTAATTTTGGTATAAAACATTTTTATAGATAAAAATGATTTTTAAAAAAATAGTTTTTTATCAAGTTTTATTGGTTTATTTTGAAATTAATTTCCACAATTTATATAAATTAAATTTGATAAAATAAATTCCATATTTGGAATCATAAAATTAAAATAATTTAATAATCCCACTTTCATTTTTTTATAATGAAAAGTAAAAACACTAAAAAAATTTTATGATGGTAAAGGTTAAAATAAGTTTACTTGGGGTTAAACTAAGAGATAAGGGAAATATTGGGACATTAACTTGTATAAATAAAATTTTATGATAATATATAGACCCTATATCATATCTTATTTTAATATGAATCATTTTGGAGTTATTTTTCACAAATAAGGCCTTACTATATTTCAATATTTTGAAAAAATCCAAGTGTATCCTCTCCCTCCCTTATAAAAGGAAACCTTTTATCTTCTATTATATACACTTCACGAGCCTATTATATTAGCCAAAAACAATCCTAATAATTTCCAAACATTCCTACCCACATATTAGGGGTCCTTTTTTGGTCAGAATAACATCATTTCAAGGCATATGGTGTAATCTAATAAAGGTTTCTCAATGAGGAGGTATAACTCCTTATTGAGTACATTAAATTTTATTTCTTCCTCCAAATTATCTATACCTATTTTTTACATCATAAAATTATTAATATATTATTATAAATATACTAAGAATATATTATGATTATTTCACAATCATTTTGTTCATTCTTTCCATTAAATGGGAAATGACAGTATCGCTCATGTGTACGTGTGGACTACCACCTCTACACAGTGGCATGAATCATTTTTTGTCACCATGTCACATGGATATTTAAAAATATGTATTTATAAAAATATAGTATATTTATTATTTAATACTAATTATTAAAATATAAAATTTTATTTTTATTTCTTTCCTTCTTTTTGTTAAAAAATAAAATTATTGTTCATGCGTACGTATGGATTTTCAACTCCATGAATGGTGTAATATATTTTTATATCTCTTAAATTTATATATTTTTATAAATATATATAAAATGAAAATATATGATATTTATATATTTTTTAACATTTTCTGGATGATGTAACCATGATGAAATTACAATAACTTGAACAACTAAATTGAAACTTTCATGAAGAATAAAACAGTTAACAACAAAAAATAGTGAATTTGATAATTATTTTTTAATAAATGGGTATTTAAAGGTTATAAGTGGATAATATATGGTATTAAAGGAATTAATTTGGGTTTTTATAGAATTATAATGAATTTAAATTTATTATACATGAGGTTAGAGTGATTATGATGAAAGGCAGATTTGAGGTAAGGGTTTTTATCTTACATTCTCATTTTTACCAGGATTGATCATGATAAAATTTAAGATTATTTAATTATATGATATATATCTCATAAATCCTTATTTATTTATTATAAATAGTTTATATTTCTATATTTAATATCTTACTATCATTTTACCCTCTTTAAGTACTATAATGTTTGAAGGAATGTTGTTAAGAATAACTAAATTTATTTCTCTCCTCGATCACGAATAATTTTCTTCCATGTATATATTTTCTTTAAAATGGTTTTAAAAATTATTTAACTATTATAAAAGGATTTATTAAAGTCATTTTTACACATGTTTTAATTATATTTTTATAAATAATCTTCTTGTTATTTTCTAAACATGTTACTTTTTATCAAAGTTGTGAATATAATTTTTATTTAAATGATTAAAAAATAAAAAATTTCCCACCATAATGACCACATAATTATGTAAATATTACTTTAAATTTTCAATATTTATTTAAAATAATATTAAATCCTTAATATTTTAAAGAATTTTAAATTTTAATTAAGTTATTTCATAATAAAAATATAATTTCATCAAGAAAAAGTTTTACTGATCTTTTAAAGGTATTTTTATCTATGAATACATTACATGATGTTATATTTGCTTCACTGGGGATATAATTCAATGATACCATATTTATTCATTCTTTTTATGGTTTATGATTATGATGATGAAATACGAATGAAACCCATTTTCTTTTCCATTATTATGTTTTGCTAAAATGATAAATGATTTCATGATCTTGTGGAATACATATGGATAGATAATGATTATGTGATGAGTGGGTCTGTTTTATCCCTATAATGATTTTGTTAAAGATTAATGTTTTATGAACTCAAAGGTTACATGGGAGATTATCCCAATCACAAAATATGGTACATGGGAGGTTATCTCATGCTTGAATTAGAAACACACGTGGTTATCCCAATCCCAATAGGTGACGAATGTATTAGTGGGTAGACATGAAATAAGATTTATATGACTATAATTATGCCACATTTTATAACATTATATTATAACATGATATTATTCTAATATTTGACTCTCATGGATAATTTTATTTTATTCCATTGTGATTTTTTTATTATGAACTACCAAGATTTAGGCTAAGACTTAGGATTATGATTTATAAATTGTTGGGTGTTGTTTTCAAATGTTAAGCTCTTGTTTTGATATCATTATGCTCACTTTATTCTTAAATGATCATTTATATCTCCCCTATTAACCCTTAATAAGTAGCAGAGAAAACTCTTTATTATGTTTCTTTTCTATAGGATACAAGAAAGGTTTTCGGTATGGTATGTTTAATAAGGGTTTTAGTTATGAATAAATTAATAGGAGATGTTTTAGGTCTTATATGTACAAGTTTTCTATATATCCACATTTCAAGATACACTAAAACATTATGATCATGGTGTGTATTGTAATAACATGTAATGCATATTAATCTAATAATATATAATATTTTTGTATGTAATGATTGGGTCTCATAATTTGATATCAGAGAAAGGTTTAATTATTTTTAGAAACTAAAATTAAAACCCTTAGGACAAGAATATGCATAGGATAACATTCTATATTATGGTAAACAAAGGAGTAAAAGTTTCTTAGAAAATAAATACAATTATGGATATAATAATGTTGATACAACTATGGAAGATATGTAACTAGGGGTATTAACTCCAAAAGGGTGGATTTAGTGTAAACTTGATCATCGCCAGTGCACAATGAGTTTTCCTAAGACTGGATACCTAAATAGACAATCTAAGGGGATATGGTTTGAATAATTCAAATTTTATTTATGTAACATTCTGAAGGATATGAATAGATGATGAAAAAGAATGGACAAGATAAAACTTAAGGTGTCTTAGATTGAAAAAAATTTGTCATGATTGAGATATCCTATAAATTAATTTCCATTGTTATATGGTTTCTCATTATGATTATTGTTTTTCACACTATTTTTTAAGTTTTAGTTGATGGATAGAACCCAAATTAATTTTATTAATATTTAATGTATTGGATAATTAAATGATTTTATGCATGAGAAACCAAATTTTATGGGATCTTGAATGAGAAATATTATTGTTATGACCACATAGATTTCTTAATCCATGAATCTTAATGATCTTCCAAACGAGAAAAAGAGGGAACAATATTCGTTTGAGTTCTTCATGAGGCAACAAACCCCAAATTTTTCTAGGTACACTAATCCAATAATTATTAAAAATTTATCAATACCAATAAAACTATATTTTACATTCTCTAGTTTTTTGATCATGAAAAAGTTATTTTAGTTTTTTATTATTTGGAAGGTGAAGCAGATTAATTGTGGACTTGTATAAAGAACATGAAGCAATGGGAAGAAATTGACTCTATAAAATGTGATGAGTTTAGAATGTTATTTTTCAATAAGTGATTTTTTATTACTTTTGTGAAAATGTATAAGTAATTCCTTGATCTAAAGTAAAAGGATGATGAATCCATTAACACCCATGAGGAAATATTTACATGACTTCTGAGGATTGATTCTGAAATTTTCATCCATCATTAATGTAATATTTCAATATTATTTAGTTAATTAAAACTGAATCTATAAATGAATTTATCCATAAAATAATTTATCAGATATGAGGAAATTTTGCATAGTGCTATTGAGGTAGAAAAGAAGCTGGAGTTACCAATCAATATCTTTTTTTTAAATAAAACAAATATGAAATTCAAAGGAAATTATAATGATAAAAACCATCGAGGGAAGAAAATTATTCTTCCTCTATACCACAATTATAGAAATAAACATAGATTAAATTTTCTTATAGGGAATATTGAATTAATTATGAGTTGAATATAATGTCATCAGGTAGTCAAATTCCAAAGTGATAAGATGAAATTAGCGAATGATTTGAATAGATAGAAAGCTCTGAAAATGAACCACTCACACACTAGTGTTTCAAATAAAATTAGTATGGGAATTATGATAACCAGTGCTCCAATACAATGTTTAATGATGATTATTAACATTTACAACCTCTTAAGAACATATACTAAGGAAAATATCATGATATCACTTTTAATAGTGTGGGGTATAAAAATGAAGTGGTGAAATGTAAACTTAGCATCCATTTTATAACTAATAATTTTATACTTTATTCTTGATCTACCCACTCATTTATATATGAATAATTTTTTAGTGGCATAACAATAGAATATATATGATTACATATTGAGTTATAAGTGAAAACTATTAATGGTATGATGATAATATACAAAGTAGTTGATTATTCTCTGATTGAAGTTTATAGGATTGTGCTTCCTACAAAATATTTTTATTATTCCTCTAGTTTAATTTGATCATATTTTTGGAATGGATTATATTTGTTTATATAAATCCCCTATAAATTTTTATTAAAGGGATTTGAAATTTGATATTATAAACCATATTAAGATCATATATCAATGAGTTGATAAATATAAAATTCTAATAGAATTTATATCTATTGTATGAGTGTTTATTCAAACTAAAAGGGTGTATATATCTTATTTGGTTTTGGAGAAATAAAACATCAAAGATATTCATATTGTGCAAGTGTTTATTGATGTTATTCTAGAAGATATGCCTAGTATACCTCCAAATATTGAAGTTGAATTTTCAAAATAATTCATACACAATACCATAATAATTTATAAGACTCCATTTAGAATGGACCTAATTGAGTTAAATTTATTTATGAAGAAACTCCAAGATAATCTTGATAAGGTATTAATTCATAAAAGCGTGTCACCATGAGGTTCTATTATTCATTTTATTAAGAAGAGATATGGATCAATGTGAATATATATAAATTATTGGGAACATAACAAGATCACAATCAAGAATAAAAATCCTTTATCTCATATTAATGATTTGTTTGATTTGTATTGAGGATATCAATTTTGTTTCTTTGATTTATCTTCGATCTGAATATTTCTAATGTAACAACATCAGATTTTTAAAATATAAACATCATGTTTAATAGTGTGTATTACATGAAACACTAAGATTAGAAGTTAATATATCATCCTGAGACTTTAAGATACATTTCATTTTAAATAAATCCACTCTCTTTGATAGCTTTTTATTCACACAACACTAGGTTTAAAAGAAACATGATACTCTATTAAAATACTATTATTTAAACATGGACATTATACCCAAGATGTTATGTTGGTGGGTATTAATGATAATAAATAAATTTTGTAAATTTTATGGTCCTCACATGTATATAATAAATTGAATTGTTATCTATTTACTATAAATAAAATGATAACTATTTTAATGAAAAATATTTGTTTTCTAAAAAACTATATTTTTTTGTAAAAGATAGGAAATCTAGACTTTTCTCACATAATTTAAAATTAATTTTTACCAATTTTAGATTTTTTTTTTGAAAAATAAAAAATTAATTTTTAAATATAAATGTTATAATTATCTTTGTTTTATTTTTTGATAATTTTTTTAAGAGAAAAATATTCAGTGAATAGTGAAAAATATAGGTTTTTATTAAAAACTACCTTTTCATTCAAGGAATTTACATGATAAATTATATTTTAATATGGTTTTATATGTAATTTTTTTTCAATTATATATATATATATATATAAATCCAATATACGCCATTTGAATCAATTTTAAATTTATTGTTGATATAAAAACATTGTAATCTTTTGAACATTTTCTCTTTGAAAACCCGCATTCTCATCGAATCTATGAAATAAATTTTAAATTAAAATTTTCTTATTATGTGAATGGAATATAGAAAAATGGATTCAATATTTTTAATTAAAAAAATTTATATTATCTATCAATTTCAACTTATTTTTGGTGATGTCCCGACCAGGGTGGCACTAAACGGTGCCCTGAGCCTTTCGGCCACATGCCCGCAAGTGCACCTCCCTGTATGGTAGAGGGTTGCAACTAGCAGCGAGAGTATAATATGTCAGTAATTGGGAGACTATAAACTATTTTATCATAATAATACAAAAATTGAAGAAAACCACAACATAAAAGTGAAGAAAAATATAAATAACCAGAACAATACCATGTCACGTGATGGTCAAAATAGGAAATACAATACTCAACTAAAAATGGAAAACATGCTAAGTAAAATGCAGGTGTCAAGTTTCTACAATAAAACTAAACGCAAAGACACAACAAATCCAAAGTGGGTTCTGAACCACATCTGGTTCCCTCAACCATGCTCTATTTTTAAATAGACACTGATCCCCATGCCTTGCCCTTATCTTGTCCTGCAATAACAATGTCTGCTCGGGTGCCGATCTAGCGGCCTGCGTAGGGTGTTAGTATAACTTAGTAATCCACCAACAATAGTGACTAAAATGAGTTCAGTAAAAAAACAATATATGTAATTATATTAAGTAATAAATATAGTGCATAATTAAATAGTTATCATAATGGAATTTATTCTTTAATAATCACATTAATCTCAGTTTCAATACATGTTTCCCATTTAAATCAGAATTTGTTATTATCATTCATTTGGTGTTGAACTCCATGTCAAAAATCCCAAATCTCATTCAGTGTTTAATACTATGTCAAGCACCACAAATCTTCTTCAGTGTATATCAACATGTCTAACACCCCACATCACAATCATTGATAACTATTGGAGAGGAACACCATGTCCGTGTCCCACCTTATAAATTAGTATAGATTTCCATGTCTAGAACCTACATTCTCAATCATTTAAGTCATTCATTAATTCAAAAGAATTAACCACATCACTCCCTTACTAATCCAACGATTAGTTAAACATACCAAAGCCCATTAGTTAACCCAACAATTAACTAAGCACATAACCCATTAATTAATTCATCAATTAATCAATCAATCAATACAAATCTTATTCAATAATTAATTTTTCATAATTAATTATCCCAATCTAATATCAACTTATCATAATTAAATCTCATAATTAATTATCTTTAATCAACATCATGGAAAATAATTAATTCACTATTAACTATCTCTCATAGCCAAATATCATCTCATAATTAATTCGCCCTGATTAATTATCTCAAACGTAACCAATTTTTTATCTCAAATCATAATTTTTTTACCAAATCAATTATCTATTTGGGATGCACCCTAGTTCCAAGATTAAATCATTAATTATGTAACACCCCAAGATTTTATGAGATATATTATTTTTAATTTTTGTCATATCTTCTATTGTACGCTACACTAAGATTATCTTGTGCTATACACAACACCATATTAACTTGCAGTATACGCAACACTATTCTTGGATTATGTCACACAATTTCAAGTTCGTTTGATAGTAGTTATTATATGAAACATTGAGTGTATATATATATAAATAAAATATGGTTTGATTCTGTTATACACAATAACAAAGGAGTCTTTCACTACACGCAATGCTGACTTGGCTTGCATTACACACAATCGCGACCTTCCTCGACAGTGTGTGTTGTCCGTAATACCGGGTTTCACTAAACAACGATATATGGTTATAATATTATTATTAAATTTCCATTATGAATATTATTAAATACATTTTGAATTTTATAACATTATCATTCATCTTACACATTTTCAAGAACATGGTATGAGAACAAAATAAATTTTTCGTGTAAACTAAGTATTTTTCAAAAAATATAGTTTTCCACCTTTTGATGGCGCACCCATTTTAAATATAGTTTTTGACATGTTTATAAGTTTAATTTTACAAAATAAAATTCTTCTTTGGAATCAGGATATAAAAATTTACTTTGGATAAAATTTTCATATTATTCTGATAACTTTCATATTTTAATGAATAGTAAAAACACGCTATATTTTAATTACAAACAAATCTTTTCATCATAATAATTTATATGGTTAAATTATAATATTTAAGGGTTTTAAAGTATAAATAGAATATAATTTCACTATTTAATATAAATTATTTCATTATCATTGATTTTACATTGAATTCATACATAAAATCATTTCAACATTTTCCAATGTTTTAACTTTTAAAACTCATTTTCTTAATAATGAGATTAATTTTGAATTTTTTTCTGAAACTACTATAATTTGAATTAGGAAAAATGGATTCCATATTTGGAATAATTAGGTCCAAATTATTTTAATAAGCTATTTTTTATTTTTAGGCATTATGAATAGTAACTACAGTAAATTTTATTTACC
Organism: Viscum album; assembly: GCA_963277665.1. Classification (NCBI taxonomy): domain Eukaryota; kingdom Viridiplantae; phylum Streptophyta; class Magnoliopsida; order Santalales; family Viscaceae; genus Viscum; species Viscum album. The sequence goes on from OY728120.1 coordinate 2,089,583,566, forward strand.
ATAGTTAAAGGTAAATCGGGTAATTAAGGGTAAATATAATATTATAAAATTACCCTAACACTTTTATTAATATAATTGGATGATTATATTTTTCCCTAAATCATACTTGGGTCGAAATTGAATATAATGGAACCCACTTGTATATGGTTAAGACATTTAGTTTATTTTATTTAAAAGAAAGTAAAATATGTCACACTCAAACTTTAATGATTAAAGTATTTTTTATATAAGGTTATACAGAATATAAATTAGGTTATAAATACTCATTTTAAATCTAATTTTTTTTCTTTATCATGGTAATTTATTTGTAATTTTTAATAGTTATTTAATTACCTTATTATCTTATACATTAATGATGCATAAGTTATTTATTTAGTGAAAAATCAATAATATTGTTTTTATTGAAATATTAATACATATAAAAAGGCCCAAAAATCTGAAAAAAAATTATTGGTAGTGTATATATAAACTCTAATCATCCACTGGCCTAATTTTGGACCATTTTGATTTTTATAAATGCGATTATGAAACTTATATTATTTTATTTTAAATGATTCTGAAGTTGTCACCTTCATTATTTAATAAATATAAAAATTTATATATTGTGATTTTAAGATGATAAATTCGAGTAATAGTATTATTATGAAATCTTTGAGATTTATCTTCATCATATAATTTTGTTTTTAATTTTTATGCAACAAATAAGTATATTAAATTATTATACAAAAACAATGTAGTAATTATTTTATTAAGATAAATATCAAATAAATGGTTTAAAATATATTAATATAAATATTATATGAACTATATAATATGGTACACGAGTTTTCTAGAAAAATATGACATGTTATGAATCTATTAAATATTTTAGTTCGAACATATCTTCTGTGTAGATTTTATTTATATTCCAATAAATGAATAGTGTCAAAATTGACACTATTGGTATTTTATAAAAATAACATAATATAAAATTGTTTAAAAATCACAAAATTATTTAAAAATTATAAATAAAAATTTTTATGGTCTAAAATGTCATTAATTATCCAATTTTGGACAATTTACAATACATAAGTAATTATTTATAACAATTTAAAAATTAGAATATTATTATCACAAATAAAATTAAATAGATTAAATAAGGATAAATCAAGTTGATAATGTTTAAAATAAATTACCAACACGTCTAAATTTTATTGGTTGATAATATTACAACCCTATCACATCTAATATTTTGATTTGAGTTATTTTTTGAGGGTTTTAAGTGGGGTTGAATTTATTATAAATTAATATTTTTGAGGTTTCTAAAGGTTCCCCTCTCCTCCCTTTTAAAAGGGAACCTCCTCCCTCTTATATTTACACAATTTTGAGCCTTCATGCTTAGAAAACCCCTGCCAATTTCCCTTCTCAACTTCCCTAGAAACATTATAGAGGTTTTGGTGTCCTCAAAATACCAACTCTAGTGCCTTAAGAGGAGGTTAAGAATAGGCGCGTCAAAGAAGAGGTAATATCCTTTACTGATTCTTTCCAATTTATTTCTTCTTCTACTTATTCTTCTTTCTTTGTTTCATAATAAATTAATAATATCAGTATCAATAATATACTGATATTTTATTATAAATATTAAACAACCCTATTTCATCTTCTATCCATCCCACGGAAAACGAAATCACCGCGCGTGCGTATGTACGGAATACCGTCTCCACTCCGTGGTGTAATCTGTTTTCCACCACCACCTTACTTGGATGGATATAATGGTGTAGATAAATAACTATATATGATTATTTTAAAGTGATATTGATTATGAAATATTATACATACACTTCAATACAATTCCACGATCATGGGAATGATATCATCGCTCGTGCGTACGTACAGACTACCGTCTCCCCGAATGCGATGATATTCATTTTCCATGATTAACCATTCAAGTATGATTATAAAGTATATATAATAATTAATCATGAAATATATTACATAATAATGATACTGGATTTATGTTCATATATGTTTCATTTACTTAATTCCATTTAATTTAATAAGGAAACAAAAACTGCGTTCATGCGTACGTACGACCTACCGTCTCCATGAACAGTGTATTTCACTCCATTTATCGATCTATCATATATGTTTATATACTGAATATATATTATATATAAATCATGTTTTATATTCTGTAATTATGTAAACTAGGATATAAGTAATAATATCAAGAACAACAAGTCGATATACGTACGATAAATGAAATGATTTTCCCCAAAACAATTCTATAACATGGAATTTACAATAGAACAGGTAATATAAATTCATAAGTGAACCGTATAAGATATCATAAATAGTGAATATTATTCTTTAATAAGTCAATGAAATTATTTAAATCATTATACAGGAGGTTCAGATACATATGAATCATATCAGACATAAGGTTAGGGATAATTATTCCAATCTCATTCTTATCCGAGATTGTTTATTCGTAAGTATTTACTGGGGTTATGTTTATCATCCACGTCCATATCTTCTAAAAATGTTTTAATAAAATGTTTACTTTTCTTCCATGTATTTTTAATGTCATTTTTACCCTTTTTTTACTTTTACCACATCTTATGGAAGGAATCTTTCTTTTATTTACCATACGAGGAAGTTTTTGAATTTTCTGAAAAATAATGGGGAGAATGTTTTTTTAACTTATATGACATGAACAGATTTTTACGGTTTCATAATGCCTTATTTTAATGAATTTTAATAGATAAGATTTCATGGTTATTTTCAATAAAATCTTTTTATTTTAAAATTGTGTGGCATTTTGTGAAAAGAAATTGATTTTTAAGAAGAAAGGATATTTTCCTGAAGAATTATTTTCAAGTGTTTTATCAAAACTTTTTCCATATAAGATGACATTATTTCAAATGTGTATGTTTCAAGTATAAAATATCTATAATTTACATGGTTTCACTTTTCTTATGATTAAATGATATCCATTTGTTTTATATGGATTATGTTATGATGGGATGATGTTTATGAAAACCATTTTTATTTTTTTGGTTATGATGAATGATTTATGTTTATGTTGTGGCACAAGTAAGAATGATTTCATTATGAGATTGGTGGGACCTATATATCCCTCCAATTAATTGGGTAAAGATTTATATCTCATGATATAGACCTGGCTGGAACGACATGTAAATCCGGTTCAGTAATACAGGGATGGAACGACTAGTAAACCCGGTTCAGTAAGGGACTTTGTCCACTAAGATGGTTTTGACAACTATACCTTGGCTAATATTGAAATAATATCATGTGCTTAATGTTTTTACAGAATTACAAGTTTAATTCCCATAATATTTTATCATGATTGATGTTCCATTATGATCTATGACTTATATACTACCATGTTTTATGCCCTTGCTCAAGATCTTGATGTTTAAACATTACGTACATGTTTTTAAGTTCAAATGTATATGGTTTGTTTTATTTTCTCCATGATTACCCTTAATGAGCATTTGAACTCACCCTTTATATGTTTTATTTTCCCTCAGGATTAAAATAAAGGTTTTAGGTAAGGAAACAAAAATGTGAAGATTGTTATGGGAGATGTTGAAGATCTTTCATAATGATTAGAAGGTTATATTCTATGTTTAAAAAGACACTAAAATATTATGGTCCTTGAGTGTTTGTATTTGTTATGTATAAATTATTACTCAAAATTATTGTAATGTCCATGTACTTCAAGCTTCGGGTCTCTATAGTTGGTATTAGAGGAAAGGTTTAGATAACCTTTGGAAACTATGATGCGAAAACTTTAGTGAGATCTGTAGAGATATTTCTATGGTATGTCTAGTGATGTCCCTAAGGTTAAGTGTAAGTATAGGTGATAGTCCTAGAATTATGGTAACAATATTAGAATTAAACCTAAGCTGTTAGATATTGAAGGTACCTCCCCTTGATTAGGATTTTTTCCTCTCACACTATTCTTTTTGGGTTTTAGAAAATGGCTGGAAACAGGAAGATTCACGATCATGGATGATATGATGGACAGTGGAATGATATTATTCATGAGAAACCGAATGAAATTGGATATGGAATTCCACATATCGTCATTATTCCTAATCAACAATCTCATAATATGATCAATAATCACAACTTTGGTAAGTTTCCTGACTCAGCTAATAAGAGAAAGATGGAGTTTCATGATGATCATAGAGGAAAGAAAGTTCAAATTCTCTCATGTAAATCATGTGGGAAGAGGCATTAGGGAGAATGTATCAAAGGATCTAGAAGATGCTTTGGGTGTGGAAAAGAAGGACAAAAATCCAATAATTGCAAAGGAAAAGGTTCAGTAAACACCATGGAAAAGGATAATGGTATTGCTAAGACATCAACAATAGTTAAATGTTTTAAATGTGGAATGTACGAGCATTATGCAAACCAGTTCTCTAAGGGAAAATTTCATGAAGAGAATCAACACGATTATATGAATAGTATTTATGTTGTTGATGATGAAGATACTACAAATGATGTATGAGATGAAAGAAGTGTTGAGGAATAACATGATGAAGCTCATCCAATGGTTTAATAATGTAGTGGAATGATTAGAAGAGTAATGTTGTATAAGTAATATCATAGTAATATGGAATAAAGAGACATTTAAGGATTGTTACACTATTGTTCTTTCTTATGTTTTTGAATGTATATGTTGAATGGTCTGGTAACCATGAAAGGTTATTCATATATTTTTTGAAAGCACATAATATGAACATAAATAAGGGATAAGGAGATAATGAAATGTTTGATGGTATTAATGATCTCATGACTAATATAAGGAAAAAGTGATATCATATTTTTAGTATATAGAATTTTTGGGATTTTGGTATGTGGAAAGAGTTACCTTTTGATGGCATTCAAGTTTTCACTATGATTCTATGGTAAATTGTTTATCTAGAGAATACATGATTAAGGTATTTCACATGTTTGGAATGCGATCACCAAGATATATATTATGATATATGGGGGACAAATGATGGTTTTCACTTGCTTATTATGTGACCTTTACAGTAATCATTTTTTTATATTATGAGCTTGGACCAAAGTATTTTGGATAAGCCTAAAGATTGGAATGAATTAGGTTATACATAAGATAGTATTGTTTAAGGCTAGAAATGTTTTTGGATATAATTTCTGTAATGTTATAATAGTGTAGTTTTAGAAAAAGGACAACCTATAGGATGGGCTAAAACCCATCGTGTCAGACAAGGCTATGGGAATCAAACCCACAATCGAAGTGCGAAAGGCCTTTATCACCTACCACTGGCGTACAGGAAGTCCCTAGTTAGTAGAAACCCGTTTTATTTTATTAAGTGGTATGATAGATGAAGTATAAGTCTATTTTTGGAATCATATACGATTAAACTCACCATAAATGGACTTATGTATATTTGATAACATTTTATACCCTTTTGCTTGAGATAGATGGAATGACGCATCATTCTATCACTTGATCTGCTCACACTTCACGAATAACAAATTCAACTTTATTTCTTTAAGATATGAAGTAGAAATTGTTCAAGGCACAAACAATAGTTAGATTGTACCAAAATCATGTAATTATTTATTTTAATTCATTAAATTTGGGGAAATAATATTGAAACCCAATAATTTTGTCGTAGTTCCCTCATATCTGATGACTTAGATGGTACCTTAGATCATCACAAATTTATGCTTTGTTCTTGTTGTATTTTTCATCGCCATGTTCCCTACCACTCTCCATCAGAACTTGCTGGTTAGATTTCTCCCCCATATCCATATTTTAACCTATACTCTCCTTTGTGGAAACTTAGTGCTGATTTAATTTGGGTGTCCGTTACATTTCTAACATTCCTTTTTGAAATTAAGTTTCAGTATTCCTTTTTATGATGTGGGATTCTATGTAAGAAACTTTCATGTAGTAAACCATTTATAACCCCAATGAATTTCGAGGGCGAAATTCATTTTAAGGGGGGTAGAATGTAACAACCCCAGATTTTATGAGATATATTCTATTTAATTTCTTTCATATCATTTATTTTAATCTACACCAAGATTATCTTGTGCTATAAGCAACACCGTATTAGCTTATAGTATACACAACACTATTCATGGATTGTGTCACACAATTTCAAGTTCATTTGATAGAAGTTATTCTACGCAAAATTAAGTGTATATATATATATAAACGAAATATGGTTGGATTCTGTTATACAAAATAACAAAGGAGTCTTGTGATACACGCAACCCTGACTTGGCTTGCATTACACGCAATCACGTCCTTCCTCAATAGCGTGTGTTGTACGTAATACCGGGTTTCACTAAACAATGATATATGGTTATAATATTATTATGAACTTTACATTATGAATAATATTAACTACATTTTAATTTTATAACATTATCATTCATCTTACAGATTTTCAAGAACATGGTATGAGAAAAAAATAATTTTTTCGGGTAAAATATGTATTTTTAAAAAAATGCAGTTTTGCCGCCTTTTGATGGCGCACCAATTTTAAATCTAGTTTTTGACATGTTTATAAGTTCAATTTTACAAAAAAATATTCTTCTTTGGAATCAGGATATAAAAATTTACTTTGGATAAAATTTTCATATTATTCTGATAACTTTCATATTTTAATGAATAGTAAAAACTTGCTATATTTTAATTAAAAACAACTTTTTTCATCATAATAATTTATATTGTTAAATTATAATATTGAATGGTTTTAAAGTATTGATAGAATATATTTTTACTATTTAATATAATGTATGTCATTGGCATTGATTTTACATTGAATTCATAGGTAAAATCATTTCAATCTTTTGCAATGTTTTAACTTTTAAAACTCGTTTTCTTAACAATGGGATTAATATTAAATTAATTTCTGCAACTTATATGATTTGAATTAAGAAAATTGGATTCCATTTTTGGAATCATTAGGTCCAAATTATGTTAATAAGCTATTTTTTATTTTTAGGCATTATGAATAATAACTACGGTAAATTTTATTTACCATAGTTAAAGGTAAATTGGGTAATTAAGGGTAAATATAATATTATAAAATTACCCTAACAATTGTATTAATATAATTGGATGATTATATTTTTCCCTAAATCATACTTTTTTCGAAATGGAATATAATGGAACCCACTTTTATCTGATTAAGACCTTTAGTTTATTTTATTTAAAGGAAAGTGAAATATGTCTCACTCAAACATTAATAATTCAAGTATTTTTAATATATGGTTATACAGAATATAAATTCTGATATAAATACTCATTTTAAATATAAAATGTTTTTATTTATCATGGTAATTTATTTTTAATTTTTAAGAGTTATTTAGTTACCGTATTATGTTATACATTGATGATGCAGAAATTATTTATTTAGTGAAAAATCAATAATATAGTGTTTATTGAAATAGTAATACATATCAAAAGGCCCAAAAATCTGAACAAAACTTATTGGTAGTATATATATAAACCCTAATCATCCACTGGCTGAGTTTTTGACAATTTTGATCCTTATAAATGCGATTATGACACTTATATTATTTTATTCGAAATGATTCCAAAGTTGTCACCTTCATTATTTAATAAATATAACAATTTATGTGTTGTGATTTTAAGACAATAAATTAGATTAAAAGTATTATTATGCAATATATGATATTCATATTCATCATAGTATTTTATTTTTAATTTTTATTCAACAAATAAGTATATTAAATTATTATACAAAAATGATGTAGTAATTATTTTATTAAGAGAAATATCAAATAAATGGTTTTAAAAATATTAATATAAATATTATATGAACTATATAATATGATAAAAGAGTCTTATAGTTAAATATTACATGTTATGAATCTATTAAATATTTTATTTCTAACATATCTTTTGTGTATATTTTATTTAAATTCAAATAAATGAATAGTGTCAAAACTGACAGAATTGTTATTTTATAAAAATAACAAAATATAAAATTGTTTAAAAATAACAAAAATATTTAAAAAAGAAAAATTAAAATCTATATGGTATAAAATGTCATAAATTATCCAATTTTGGAAAATTCAAAACACATAAGTAATTATTTATAACAATTTAAAAATTAGAATCTTATTACCACAAATAAAATTAAATAGATTAAATAAGGATAAATCAAGTTGATAATGTTTAAAAAAAATTCCCAACATGCATAAATTTTATTGGTGGATGATATTACAACCCTATCTCATCTAATATTCAAATTTGATTCATTTTTGGAGGTTATTAAGTGGGTTTGAATTTATTATACATTAATATTTTTGAGGTTTCCAAAGGTGCCCCTCTCCTCCCTTTTAAAAGGGAACCTCCTCCCTCTTCTCTTTACATAATTTTTATCCTCCAAGATCAGCCAAACCCCACCCATTTCCCTTATAAACTTCTATAGAAACATTATAGACGTTTTTTACTCCTCTAAATACCAACTCTAGTGCCTTAAGAGGAGGTTAAGAAGAGCTGCGTTAAAGAAGAGGTAATATCCTTTACCGATTCATTCCAATTTATTTATTCTTCTACTTATTATTATTTATTTGTTTCATCATAAATTAATAACATCATTATCACTCATATAATTATAAATTATTATAAATTTGAAACAACCCTATTTCATCTTCTATCCATCCCACGGAAAACGAAATCACCATGCGTGCGTACGTACAAAATATCGTCTCCACGCCGTGGTGTAATCTGTTTTACACCACCACCTTACTTGGATGGGTATAATGGTGTATATAAATAACTATATATGATTATTGTAAATTGGAATTAATTATTAAATATTATACATACACTTCAATTCAATTACATGATCATGAGAATGATATCATCGCTCGTGCGTACGTACGGACTACCATCTCCACACACGCGATGATATTCATTTTCCATGATTAACCATTCAAGTATGATTATAAAGTATATATAATAAATAATATTGCAAGATATTAAATAATAATTATACTTGATTTATGTAGATATATGTTTCATTTACATAATTCCATTTAATTCAATAAGGAAATGAAAGCAGCGTTAATGTGTACGTATGACCTACCGTCTCCATGAATGGTGTATTTCATTCCATTTATCGATCAATCATATATGTTTATATGATGAATATATATTATATATAAATCATTTTTTATATTCTGTAACTATGTAAATCAGGATATAAGTAATAATATCAAGAACAACAAGTTAAAACATGTACGATAAATGAAACAATTTTACCCAAAACGGTGCTTTAACATAGAATTTACAAAAGAACGCGTAATATAAAGTAATAAGTGAACCATATATGACATCATAACAATCAATATTATTCTTTCATAAGTTAATGATGTTATTTAAATAATTATATAGGAGGTTCAGATACATATGGAGCATATCAGACATAAGGTAAGGGATAATTATTCCAATCTCATTCTTATCCGAGATTATTTATTCATAAGTATTTACTGGGGTTATGTTTATCATCCATGTCCATATCTTCTCAAAATGTTTTCATAAAATGTTTAATTTTCTTCCATGTATATTTAATTTCATTTTTACCCTTTTTTTTACTTTTACCACATCGTATGGAAGGAATCTTTATTTTGTTTACCATACGAGGAACTTTTTGACTTTTCAGGAAAAAGTACGAGGAGAATGTTTTTTTAACTTATACGACATGAACGGATTTTTACAGTTTCATAATGCATTATTTTAATGAAGTTTACTCTACAATATTTCATATTTATTTTCAATAAAATCCTTTTATTTTAAAATTGCGTGGCATTTTGTGAAAAGAAAATGATTTTTAAGAAGAAAGGATATTTTCCTCAAGAATTATTTTCAAGTGTTTTATCAAAACCATTTTCCATAAAAGATGACATTATTTCATATGTGTATGTTTCAAGTATAATATCTCTATGATTTACATGGTTTATCTTTTCTTTTGATGAAATGATATCCATTTGTTTTATATGGATTATGTTATGATGGGATGATGTTTATGAAACCCATTTTTATTCTTTGGGTTATGATGAATGACTTATGTTTATGTTGTGGAAAAAGTAAGAATGATTTCATTATGAGATGGGTGGGACCTATTTCTCTCTCCAATTAATTGGGTAAAGATTTATATCTCATGAGATAGACATGGATGGAAGGTCAAGTAAATCTGGTTCAGTAATATAGTGCTGGAACTGCTAGTAAACCCGGTTCAGTAAGGGACTTTGTCCACTAAGATGACATTGGCAGCAATGCCTTGGCTACTACGGAAATCATATCATGTTCTTAATGTTGTTCCACAATTAAAAGTTTTATTCCCATGCAATTTTATCATGATTTATGTTCCATTATGATCTATGCCTTAGTTACTGCCATGTTTTATGCCCTTCCACAAGATCTTGATGTTAAAACATTATGTTCATGTTTTTAAGTTCAAATGTGTATGGTTTGTTTTATTTTCTCCATGCTTACACTTACTGAGAATTTGAGATCACCCTTTTTATTTTTTCTTTTCCCCAGGGATTAAAAGAAAGGTTTTAGGTAAGGAAACAAAAAGGGGAAGATCATTATGGGAGATGTTGAAGATCTTTCATCACGATTAGAAGTTTATATTCCAAGTTTCCAAAGAAACTAAACTATTACGGTCCATGAGTGTTTGTTTTTGTTATGTATTAAGTATTTGGAAAAATTATTGTAATTTCCATGTACGTCAAGCTTTAGGTATCTACAGTTGGTATCCAAGGAAAGGTTTAGTTATCCTTTGGAAACTAGGATGTACAAACTTTAGTGAGATCCCTAGAGATATTTTTAAGGTATGTCTAGTGATGTCCCTAAGGTTAAGTATAAGTATAGGTTATAGTCCTAGAATTATAGTAACAATATTAGAATTAAACCCAACCTATTAGATATTGAAGGTACTCCAACTTGATTATGATTTTTTCCTCTCACACTATTATTTTTGGGTTTTAGAAAATGGATGGAAATAGGAAGATTCACGATCATGGAGGATATGATGGACAATGGAATGATATTCTTCATGAGAAACCAAATGAAATTGGATATGGAATTCCACATATCGTTATTATTCCCAATCAGAAATCTCATAATATGATCAATAATCTCAACTTTGGTAAGTTCCCCGACTCAGCTAATAAGAGAAAGATGGAGTTTCATGATGATCATAGAGGAAAGAAAGTTCAAATTCCCTCATGTAAATCATGTTGGAAGAGGCATTAGGGAGAATGTTTCAAAGGAACTGGAAGATACTTTGTGTGTGGAATAGAAGGACACTAAGCCAATAATTTGAAATTAAAAGGTTCAGTTAACACTATGGAAAAGGATAATGGTATTTCTAAGACATCAACAATGGTTAAATGTTTTAAATGTAGAATTTACGAGCATTATGAAAACCAATTCTCTAAGGGAAAATTTCATGAAGAGAATCAACACGGTCATATGAATAGTATTTATGTTGATGATGATGAAGAGACTACAAATGATATATGATATGAGAGAAGTGTTGAGTAATAACATGATGAAGCTCGACCAATGGTTTAAGAAGGTAGTGGAATGATTAAAAGAGTAATGTTGTATAAGTAATCTCATGATAATATGGAATAAAGAGACATATAAGGATTGTTACACTATTGTTTTTCCTTATGTTTTTTAAAGCATATGTTGAATGGTCTGGTAGCCATAAATGGTTATTCAGATATTTTTGGAAAGCACCAAATATGTGCATAAAGAAGGGATAAGGAGATAATGAAATGTTTGATAGTATTAATGAGCTCATGACTAATATAAGGACAAAGTGATATCATGGTTTTAGTATATAGAATTGTTGGGATTTTGGTATGTGGAAAGAGTTACCTTTTGATAGCATTCATGTTTTCACTATGGTTCTATGATAAATTATGTTTCAAGAGAATACATTATTAAGGTATTTCACATGTTTGGAATGCGATCACTAAGATATATATTATCATATATGGGGGATAAATGATGGTTTTCACTTGATTATTATGTGACCTTTCCAGTAATAATTTTCTTTATACTATGAGCTTGGACTGAAGTATTTTGGATAAGCCTAAAGATTGGAATGAATTAGGTTATACATAAGATAGTATTGTTCAAGGATAGAACTTTTTTTCCTATATAATTTCTGTTATGTTATAATAGTGTAGTTTTATAAAAAGGACAACCTGCAGGACGGGCGATAACCCATCGCATCAGACAAGGCTGTGGGAATCGAACCCACAACCGAAGTGCGACAAGCCTTTATCGCCTACCACTGGCCTATAGTAAGTCCCTGGTTAGTAGAAACCAGTTTTATTTTGTTAAGTGGTATGATAGATGAAATATAAGTCCATTTTTGGAATCATATATGATTAACCTCACCATAGATGGACTTCTGTATATTTGATAACTTTTTCTACCCTTTTGTTTGAGATAGATGGAATGACCCATCATTCTATTACACGATCTGCTCACACTTCACGAATAACAAATTCGACTTCATTTCTTTAAGATATGAAGTATAAATTGTTCAAGGCACGGACAATAGTGCGATTGTACCAAAATCATGTAAGTATTTCTTTTAATTCATCAACATTGGGGAAATAATCTTGAAACCCAAAATTTTTATCCTAGTTCCCTCATATCCGATGACTTATATGGTACCTTATAACATCAAAAATTTATGTCTTTGTGCTTGTTTCCTTTTTCATCGCCATGTTCTCTACCACTCTCCATCATAACTTGCTGGTTATATTTCTCCTATATATCCATATTTTCACCTATACTCTACTTTGTGGAAACCCAGAGCTGAGTTACTTTGTGTAACCATTACGTTTCTAACATTCCTTTTTGAAATTAAGTTTTAATATTCCTTTTTACGATGTTGGTTTCTATGAAAGAAACTTTCATGTAGTAAACCATTTATAACCGTGATGAATTTTGAGGGAGAAATTCATTTTAAGGGGGGTAGAATGTAACACCCCGAGATTTTATGAGATATATTATTTTTAATTTCTTTCATATCTCTTATTGTATGCTACACCAAGATAATCTTGTGCAATACGCAATACCGTATTAGCTTGCAGTATACACAACACTATTCTTGGATTGTGTCACACAATTTCAAGTTTGTTTCATAGTAGTTATTCTACGAAACATTGAGTGGATATATATAAATTAAATATGGTTGGATTCTATTATACACAATAAAAAATGATTCTTTAACTACACGTAACCCTGACTTGGCTTGAATTACATGCAATCGCGACCTTCCTCGATAGCGTGTGTTGTACGCAATACCAGGTTTCACTAAACAACGATATATGGTTATAATATTATTATGAACTTTCCATTATAAATATTATTAACTAAATTTTGAATTTTATAACATTATCATTCATCTTAAACTTTTTCTAGAACATGGTATGAGAACAAAATAAAATTTTCGGGTAAAATAAGCATTTTTCAAAAAATGCAGTTTTGCCGCCTTTTGATGGCGTACCCATTTTAAATCTAGTTTTTGACATCTTTATAAGTTCAATTTGAAAAAACAAAATTCTTCTTTGGAATCAGGATGTAAAAATTTACTTTGGATAAATTCTTCATATCATTCTGATAACTTTCATATTTTAATGAATAGTAAAAACACGCTATATTTTAATTAAAAACAAATTTTTTCATCATAAGAATTTATATGGTTAAATTATAATATTGAATGATTTTAAAGTATAAATATAATATATTTTTACTATTTAATATAAATTATTTCATTATCATTGATTTTACATTGAAATCATAGGTAAAATCATTTCAATCTTTTGCAATGTTTTAACTTTTAAAACTCATTTTCTTAACAACAGGATTAATTTTAAATTAATTTTTGCAACTTCTGTGATTTGAATTAGGAAAAATGGATTCCATATTTGGAATAATTAGTTCCAAATTATTTTAATAAGCTACTTTTTATTTTTAGGCATTATGAATAGTAACTATGGTAAATTTTATTTACCATAGTTAAAGGTAAATCGGGTAATTAAGCGTAAATATAATATTATAAAATTACCCTAACACTTATATTAATATATTTGGATGATTATATTTTTCCCTAAATCATACTTGGGTCTAAATTGAATACAATATAACCCACTTGTATTTGATTAAGACCTTTAGTTTATTTTATTTAAAGGAAAGTGAAATATGTCTCACTCTAACTTTAATAATTAATGTATTTTTAATATATGGTTATACAGAATATAAATTAGGTTATAAATACTAATTTGAAAGAAAAAATGTTTTTATTTATCATGCAAATTTATTTTTAATTTTTAATAGTTATTTAATTACCTTATTATCTTACACATTCATGATGCAGAAATTATTTATTTAGTGAAAAATCAATAATATAGTTTTTATTGAAATATTAATACATATCAAAAGGCCCAAAAATCTGAAAAAAACTTATTGGTAGTGTATAGATAAACCCTAATTATCCAATGGCCTAATTGTTGACCATTTGGATCCTTATAAATGCGATTATGACACTTATATTATTTTATTTTAAATGATTTCAAAGTTGTCACCTTCATTATTTAATAAATATAAAAACTTATATGTTGTTATTTTAAGATTCTAAATTTGAGTAAAAGTATTATTATGAAATATATGAGATTTTTATTCATCATGGTATTTTATTTTTAATTTTTATGCAACAAATAAGTATTTTAAATTATTATACAAAAATGATGTAGTAATTATTTTATTAAGAGAAATATCAAATAAATGGTTTTAAAAATAATAATATAAATATTATATGAACTATATAATATTATCCACGTGTTTTCTAGATAAATATGAAATTTTATGAATCTATTAAATACTTTAGTTCGAACATATCTTCGATGTAGATTTTATTTAAATTCAAATAAATGAATAGAGTGAAAATTCACACTATTGTTATTTTATAAAAATAACATAATATAAAATTGTTTAAAAATAAAAAAAATATTTAAAAATTATAAATTAAAATTTACATGGTCTATAATGTCATAAATTATCCAATTTTGGACAATTCAAAACACATAAGTAATTATTTATAGTAATTTAAAAATTAGAATCTTAGTACCACAAATAAAATTAAATAGATTAAATAAGTATAAATGAAGTTCATAATGTTTAAAATAAATTCTCAACATGTCTAAATTTTAATGGTTGATGATATTAAAACACTATCTCGTCTAATATTCTTATTTGAGTCATTTTTGGAGGTTTTAAGTGGGTTTGAATTTATTATAAATTAATATTTTTGAGGATTCCAAAGGTTCCCCTCTCCACCCTTTTAAAAGGGAACATCCTACCTCTTCTCTTTACACAATTTTGAGCCTTAAAGCTCAGAAAACCCCTGCCCATTTCCATTCTTAACTTCCCTAGATAAATTATAGAGGTTCTGGTCTCCTCAAAGGATCAACTCTAGTGCCTTAAGAGGAGGTTAAGAAGAAGCACGTCAAAGAAGAGGTAATATACTTTACCGATTCTTTCCAATTTATTTCTTCTTCTACTTATTATTATTTATTTGTTTCATCATAAATTAATAACATCATTATCACTCATATAATGATATGTTATTATAAATATGAAACATCCCTATTTCATCTTCTATCCATCCTACGGAAAATGAAATCACCGCACGTGCGTACGTACGGAATACTGTCTCCACGCCGTGGTGTAATCTGTTTTCCACAACCACCTTACTTGGATGGGTATAATGGTGTAGATAAATAACTATATATGATTATTGTAAAGTGATATTGATTCTTAAATATTATACATACACATAAATACAATTCCATGATCATGGGAATGATATCATAGCTTGTGCGTACGTACGGACTACCGTCTCCACGAACGCGATGATATTAATTTTCCATGATTAACCATTCAAGTATGATTATAAAGTATATATAATAAATAATAATGAAAGATATTACATAATAATGATACTATATTTATGTAAATATATGTTTCATTTACTTAATTCCATTTAATATAATAAGGAAACAAAAACAGCATTCATGCGTACGTACGACATACCATCTCCATGAATGGTGTATTTCATTCCATTTATCGATCTATCATATATGTTTATATGATGAATATATATTATATATAAATCATGTTTTATATTCTGTAATTATGTAAATTAGGATATAAGTAATAATATTAAGAACAACAAGTCGAAACACGTATGATAAATGAAACAATTTTACCCAAAACGGTGCTTTAACATTGAATTTACAAAGGAACGAGTGATATAATGTCATAAGTGAACCATATATGACATAATAACAATGAATATTATTCTTTTAATAAGTAAATGACATTATTTAAATCATTATACAGGAGGTTCGGATACATACGGAGCATATCAGACATAAGGTAAGGGATAATTATTCCAATCTCATTCTTATCTGAGATTGTTTATTCGTAAGTATTTACTGGGGTTATGTTTATCATATATGTCTATATGTTCTCAAAATGTTTTCATAAAATGTTTACTTTTCTTCCATGTATGTTTAATGTCATTTTTAACCATTTTTTACTTTTACCACATCGTGTGGAATGAATCTTTCTTTTGTTCACCATACAAAGAACTTTTTTACTTTTCCGGCAAAAGTACGAGGAGATTTTTTTTAACTTATAATTCATGAACCGATTTTTGAAATTTCATAATGCCTTATTTTAATGACGTTTAATCTACAATATTTCATGTTTATTTTCGATAAAACCCTTTTATTTTAAAATTTCGAGGCATTTTTTGAAAAGAAATTGATTTTTAAGAAGAAAGGATATTTTCCTCAAAAATTCGTTTTAAGTGTTTTATCAAAACCATTTTCCATCTAAGATGACATTATTTTATATGTGTATGTTTCAAGTATAATATATCTATGATTTACATGGTTTCAATTTTATTATGATGAAATGATATCCATTTGTTTTATATGGATTATGTTATGATGGAATGATGTTTATGAAACCCATTTTTATTCTTTGGGTTATGATGAATGATTTATGTTTATGTTGTGGAACAAGTAAGAATGATTTCATTATGAGATGGGTGGGACCTATATCTCCCTTCAATGCATTGGGTAAATATTTATATCTCATGAGATAGACATGGCTGGAAGAACAAGTAAATCCGGTTTAGTAATATAGGGCTGGAACGGCTAGTAAACCCGGTTCAGTAAGGGACTTTGTCCACTAGGATGGTCTTGGAAGCAATATCTTGGATAATATGGAAATAATATCACGTGCTTAATGTTTTTCCACAATTACAAGTTTTATTTCCATGATATTTTATCATGATTGATGTTCCATTATGATCTATGCCTTATGTACTGCCATGTTTTATGCCCGTGCTCAAGATCTTGATGTTTAAACATTATTTTCATGTTTTTAAGTTCAAATGTATATGGTTTGTTTTATTTTCTACATGCTTACCCTTACTGAGCATTTTAGGTCACCCTTTTTATGTTTTCTTTTCCCCCGGGATTAAAATAAAGGTTTTAGGTATGAAAAAACAAAGGGGAAGATTGTTATGGAAGATGTTGAAGATCTTTCATCACGATTAGAAGTTTATATTCCAAGTTTCCAAAGACACTAAACTATTACGGTCCTTGAGTGTTTGTTTTTTTATGTATTAAGTATTCCTCAAAAGTATTGTAATGCCCATGTACGTCAAGCTTCAGGTCTCTACAAATTAATCATCAAGGAAATACATAAGTCAATTCTATATTCATAATTAACCTAATTTATGAAATAAATTATCACGGAAAGATAGAAGTTAAACAATATCACATACACATATCAAATTCACAACTATGTGAGTTTTATTTAGATCACCAACCTCAGTTTGTTGATGGATGTTAACCCAACAAAAAATCCCCAAAATCTGTGCGATATAATGACATCAATCAAGATCCGTATCTAAGCCCCTAAAACCTAAATTAAGATCAAAAGTATCAAGATCATGAAAATATTGATCTAGATCCACAATCCTAGATCTAGTTATCAATACATAGGTTTAGATCTATGGAAAAAGTGGAAATCTTCCCTAAAAATATCAAGGAATGATAGTGGAAAGAATCGAAGAAGCAATAGGATGAAATACACTTACCGTAAAGAGAAAGGGTCCTCAATCCGGGATTTAGAT
The DNA here is from genome assembly GCA_963277665.1 of Viscum album. Taxonomy (NCBI): domain Eukaryota; kingdom Viridiplantae; phylum Streptophyta; class Magnoliopsida; order Santalales; family Viscaceae; genus Viscum; species Viscum album. The sequence goes on from OY728120.1 coordinate 2,089,601,841, forward strand.
CTCGAAGAACGGTGTTTGAATCATCATGGAATCCTTATGGAAGGCTCTGGGATTGTCTGTAATTCATCAAGCCTATTCATAGGTCGAAATATTGGGGTTTTAGGGGTTCGAGTGATTTAAAAACAAAATTTCAGATAATTAAAACCTGCATGCACGGTTTCTTGTGTAGGGGCACACAATTAGGGTAAACTATGCACCAACCACGTATAACTCTTTATCAAGGTTATCATGGTTTTCCCTGGCAGGTGCACATGGTTTGTCAAATCATGTACAAACCATGCACAATCCTTTGTCCGTTAATTTTTATTAAAATCTCACCCAAACGCACCCCAAGACACAAATCCATATAAAAGGTACATAAAAACCATAAAATTAGCTGAATAATGAACCCAATATGACTTTAGAAATGTCTGGGATTTTACAATTTTTTATAATAATGAATAGTAAAAATAGTAATTATTATTTACCATTGTTAAGGTAAAAATTGGTTTACCAGGGGTTATACTAAAAATATTAGGGTTAATAAAGATCCAAAACTTGTAAAACATATATTTTAAGGAAATACCTCAACCTTTTATAATCTATGTTATAGAATGACCCATTTTTGATCCTTTTGGTATGTGAGAAACATGGGTACACATTTTTCTTTTCAGAAATTATAAGTGTGCCACTCACATCTCTTATAAAAGGAAACCCCACATCCTCTCCTTTTTACACTTCCAAAAACCATTGGTTCAACTTGGATCTGGATAAATTACATTTTAAGTTTCCTCCTATAATCCTAAAATCCTTATTTTGGTTATAAATTCATCCTAGTAAGGATTTTGGTGCAAAATAATATAAGTTTTCCGAAGAAGAGGTAACATCCCTAATTGAGCATTTTATTGTAATTTTTCATCCCAATATTTTATATATTATTAAACTATGATGATATAATAACCTCATTTTATTTCATATAATGATATTTTTTTATGTTAAGGTTATAATATATATCCATCACCTCTTTCATCAACTGATAAACTAAATCATCGATTATGTGTATGGTGAACTGCCACATCACAAACCGAAGTAGTTCATTTTCCATCACAACCTTTATATATAGATCTTATTATGGATTTAATAGATTTATATGATATTTATGATATTATTCTAATAAAATAATTTTAATATAACATATAAATTTATATGTTTCATTTCATTTCAAATAGGATAATGTCATTTATGGGTACAACAGACTTTCACCTCGCAAAGAGATGTGATTCATTTTTCACTGAAATATTAAATGGAATGTAGTAAGGAAGAAATTATTGAATATATATATATATATATGATATGATATTTATTTTTTAAAATTAATGTATCACTAACTTAATTACCCTTTCACTTGTTAAGTTAATGATATTTTCATTCATGCATACATATGACCAACCATCTTCACGAAGCGATGTGATTAATTTTCCATGTATAACTATAATAAATGGTTATAAAAATACATCTTATAAGTAAATATTATATTTATAACATTATTATCATTTTGAAGATTATATGTACATATATTATTAAAAATTACCAATTCTGTCATGAGAAAATGTGCATTAGAAAACAAGTCAATTAACACTCGAAACAATGAAAATAATGAAATATTATTAAAACAATAGGTCATAAAATGTTATAGGAGGATCATATATGATATAATAAATAAAATTATGGTTCTGGTATAAATTAATAACATTATTAAAACCATTATACCAGAATTATGGTTACGTACAAAGGAAATTTGACCTGAGGTAAGTGTTCCTCATCTCACAATTACATCCACGAGACATCTACAGTATTCACCAATTATTTTCCATGTGTGGTGTATATACTACAAATTTTATCTATTATATCATTAATATATTTATCTTCATTGTATTTAAAGCTTCATTTGATGTCATTTCTTTTATGGGTATTATGATTCCTAAGTTACCAAAGCGGTAAGGGTTTATTTCAAAATCTTCTAATTATCTGGGATTATTTATGTTTATGCCTCTCCTGGGGGAATTATTTGATATTTATATTTTAAATTCAATATATTTTCATAAAATCTAGTAATTCATGATTCTTTATGTAATAGTACCATTTTTTCACTATTTGGTACTTAAAATCATTGAGAAAATGTTTTGAAGAAAATATAACTCTATTTATCTCTTTAGTTGAAAATCCTTTTTCATAAAAACCCATGTTTTCTAAAAATGTTTTCAAAAAAATTATAACCTTTTAAAAATGAATCATTAAAAGAATTTTTATGGATTTTACTTTATATTTTTTTTACAAGGGAATCCTCATTTAATTTTCAAAATAATTACCATTTGGTTTTAACCAAAAATGTAGAAGGAATATTTTTTTAACATGTACAAAATGAATAGAATTTACCACTATCAGGTCCATTAAATTTTTTAATGCTTATCTTACAAGTTTTAAAACGTTATTTTAAATGATAATTATTTTCAAGTTTTATTTTTTATATTTTTTATTTTGAAAGGTGATTTTAAAATGAAAAGGTTATTTTTATTAAAAATGTTTAAGTGTATTTTCAGTGTATTTATATTAATCAATGAAATAAACAATATATTTTACTTATGAACCACTAATGATATTTTATATTGATACCATCCTGATTATTTCTCCAGATTGTTTATGATCAATTTGACTGCGGATGTACAATTTTATTACCATTCACCATTTTACTCTAGATGGTTTATTATTATGTTTATTGATTGACATATGTATTAACACTCCATTAGTTATATATTAAATATGAATGTTTATTTTGATTACGTTCAAACCATTTCATATGAGGAATGCATTATAATTAAGAAGTTATAAGTGGGATCCACTATAGCCACTCGATGCATCGATATGTCCCATGAGATAAAATAGATTGGATTTTGGCTGAGTCCATACCCATTTGTTTATATTTCTTGGAATAAGGCCTCAATGGTATGATTTAGATGAACATAATTACGCATTCCATCATTATGGATTTAGTAATTGATATTACATGTGATTATATAATTATCCAGAATATCCATGGTTAAGTTTTAAATCCCATGTGATTATTAATATAGAATTATTTTATCATCATTTATTCCTTGTATATTGTGCTCAAGTTGTTGATTAAATGGAATGTGTTTCAGTTATTTACCTTACCATATCAATTATTCACTATTTATTCATATCCTTCATTGTATACATACCCATATAGAGCATCTGATCTCTTACCTTTATTATGTATTATTTTCCCTAGATACTAGGAAGTGTTTTTTGATTAATATAAAGGGATACTCTATAAGGGTCAATGGAATTATCAAATAAAATAATTTTGTGTATTTTATGTTTTTAATTGAACTAATAATTTTATATATGTATATATTTTTCCAATACTACTAAACTACTTATTCCTTTAGGATGAGATTCCTTATTTATTATGATAATGTAATAAAGTAGACACCAACTCTCATCTATGCGGGTGGTGGTTGCTACAGTTGGTATTAGATTAAATTTAGTTGAATCCAATGAAACTAGATTTCAGAAAAAGTGGATTAGAGAATATAAAATTATGATAAAATTTGATGAAGGTTTAGAATAACATCCTAATATTTTTCATTGGATGTGATTATGTGGGTTTTCATATCAAATACATCATTTTATGGATACTACAAGTGGAAATAGTTTTAAAAAGATATATGTAGTGGTAATAACTCTAAAAATGGAACATTGAGCTTGACAAGATCATCACCTAGTGCACGAAATGGGGCCTTACTATATAGCTAGTTTGATACTCCCATGGGATATGTTTAGGATAATCACATTTTCATTACAAACCTTTATTAAGGATTTGAAAATAAAAATATCCCCAAAGAAATATAGTTTATTATTATGAGATTACATATGCATAAAATTTTCAATAAATGTGAATGGTTTCTCTAGTTTTTGGATTATAAATTCTGTTTGATAATGTTATCATCTAATATAGTGTATCACATTGTTTATAAATTTATTTTAATGGGAGGAATATGAACTGTATTAATACATGTAATCCATGTAGGTATTCCCATCCTAGAAAATATAATGAAGCTGGAGATGAAGATTGAGTTGTAACTGATCAAATTATAACTATATTGATGAATCTTTCTCTGGTTACGAGTAATAACCTTTTCTATATGAATTAGATTATAGATTCAACTTGTGGTGTAATAATGTTGGACCACTTCATTCATTAGTAACCTCCACCACTCAGTAAGACTACAAATTCATTTTGATCTGAAAAATGGATAAGTTATTTTTAAAATATATTTTTCACTTTGGGAAGTAATGATATGGAGAATGTTGTCGTTGTGGTTTATCATCTCTCATGAGGTGTGGATCAATGGGGTCATTTAATAAAAACACCAAGGATGAAGAATAAATAGAGAGCATCGAATTAAAGTATTTTAAGGTACTATTCATAGAAAAATGTTTTCTTCTTGAGAAATTAGTTTATATGGAAAGACAGTTCATGAGTCTAAGATAGAAAGATGAGGAAAATGTTTCTATGTATGAAGTGAACTTTATATGGTTAAAAGGGAAGTTACGAACTCTAACGACCCAAAATTGTATCAATGAAAATTACATTCTTATAATTACATCATATAGTACGAATCACATAAATCCACATGGAGAACTGAATAAAAACATTATAAATGAATAATGAATGGAATACGTGGTATTCCTATAAATTAAAGAACCTATATCAATTAAATTGTAACTTGGCCACTAGAACAGTAATGTGACCATTAAGAAGATTAATTCCACAAATAGAATAATAACCTCACCTATGAAAGTATAAATAAAAGTTACATATATTGTGAATGAAAATATGATATATTTATATCATGGTATAAGAAAATAAATGTTTTAAAAATGATAAATGAAGTGTTTGTATTTTTGTATTTCATAATCATTTATTCAAAATTTTATAATTAATATAAATATTTAAAGAAAAAATATTTTTCATAAAATAGAAACATAAATTAATAATTTGTTGTCTTATAATTATAATATAATTTTATGAGACTATAATTAATTTTTTAGTGTCATAAAATCAATTATAATTTTAAAATCAATGTTTTTTTGAATGAGTGATTATTTTAATTGAAAATAAAATTTATTATATTTATAAAATTATTTTCATAAAATGAATTCCATTTCTAAATTACACATTTTGAAAAATAGGTAGGTCTATTTTGGTATTTTTCTAAAAGAGTTGATTTTTTGGTGAATAGTGAAATATGATAATTTATGATATAAGCTAAAAAAATGAATTATTGAGTCGTGAATAATGTATGGATGATATAAGACCATAATATATAAATCTCTATAATTTTTTAGTTTATTTAGAGATGAATATAAAAACTATTGTTACTCATGATCCAAAATAATAAAATATTGAATATAATAATAAAAAATACCCCTCTCCCCCTATAAATACCACGCCTCACCACCTCTTATACTCACAACTTCCAAGGATTGAAGATTTTTTAAAATTATACCTAATCATATTACCTAGTATCTTCCCCAAGTCTATGATCATTTTTTTCTTAATAAAATACCAAAAATAATTTCTCTATAGAGGTTCTTAAGGAGAAAAAATTCAAGAGGTAAAATCCTCTTTGGCTTTCTTTTAATTTATTTTCAATTTATTTTCTTTTCTTATCCAATCTTCTCCTCCCAATAAAAATTTACATTATAACTCTAGTATAATACATATACTATAATATAATTATGTTAGTGGGATATACATCATCAAATCTCTTCTCTTCCCTTTTTTTCTTAAAAATGAAAAAATCGTATGTGAAGTGTTGATTTAACAACTTCATGGATGATGTTTTTTCATTTTCTATAAATGCCTTCATGGATGGTAATAAAACCATTATAATAGTTAAAAAAATTATAATATGTGTATTAAAACTTATTTAATTTATTTTACTAACATATATATATATATAACATTAAATAATAAAACAAAAGTAGTTTGTGATGATTGAAAAACTACCAAAATAATCTAAATGATTACCATTGCCATTTTATCTAATGAATCATCCTATAGTGAAAAAATAAAATGATATGATGTGACATTTAAACTTATGAAAGTATATTAACACCATATGATCTATTTCTATTATTTTTCTTCCATTTGATATGAACTTTCATGATTATACACAAGAAAACCGACCGTGAAACCATTAAAAAAACACTCCTTAAAAGATGAAATTAAAGACTATAAGTCAATGAAATGGAGATAAATGAACAAAATAAAATTATAATAAATAAAAATAATAAATAAAATGTTTTCAATTAATATATTAATGGATTTAATGTTATTTTCTTGGATATTAAGTGCAAGTGAAGAATAACTTCATACATAAGGTAATAGATTCTATCTGTACCTACAAATTACATTTGGCATATGATTTCTCTCTATTTACTCCAATTTAAATCTAAATTATTCTTATAAAACTATACCATATTCTATTTATATATTCCAAACTTATGTATCCAGATTTATTCATCATTTTTAAGAGAAGTACATGTTTTATAAGGTTTAATCCCAATTTCTCCATATAAGCAAGACCGTTTAAAGGGACGTTCCCAATTTCATACCCATTTTTAATTACATACCATAATATATTTTAATGAACGAATATTTTTTTCTAAAATCACCCTTTTAATCTTGAATAACTATCTTATTTTCTTTATAGTTTATGACAAAAATTATGCCCTTATCCTCATTAAAGTCTCTTTAATGTTTTCCCTTAAATTACACTAAAGTCGATCATTTCTAAAGTTATTTAAATACCTTTTTAATGGTTTAAATTCAGTAGGAAATAATTTATCATTATATATGACTATTTTACCTTATTAATTTGGATATATGACTTTAATCCATTCTTTCATAGAAACCATTATGATATTTTCCTTTGTTATTCCTTAGGACATGGTTATGATATCCATTTATTTCCATGCATAACCCTTAGGTTTAGTCCTTACATATGATTCTTCATGTGGAATAAATATTCATGAACATGTCATTATGGGTGTTCCTAGATAGATCTCAACTTCGTGGGGTAATTTTTATTCTCATGAGACGTTATATTGGGATATGGAGTGAACCTAATTCTTTTTTGGGATGTTGTCTCTAATGTGAAATAGTCTAGGAAGTTAGTCTTGACTAATGCTTATGCTAGGTTGTATGTTGATTCCACATTCCTATTTTTTCCATTATTACATGATCACATATTTTACATGTTATTTTTTCATATTTTATATTCTGGTTTCATGCATTTATATGTCATTATGTTATTCCTTTTAACACATGTGATAATTTTTGTTCCAATGTTTATTCCTTTACTATGATTTTTAGATCATCTATTTTATCTATATATTCCCTAGGTTTTCCAATGAAGATATTAGAGTAAAAAGGGAGTTAGGATCACTTTATTGATGATTAATATAAATATGTTTTATTCTACGTCCATTTTTCAGTTTTATGAACCTATTCCTCAAAAGACACCAGAATTTACGATCACTGGTTTGTATTTCATTTTAAATTATGGTTAACATCCAGTAATAATACATGTAAAATGTTTGTTTCATTATAGTTGGTATCAGAGAATGGTATAATTATTTTTGGTTATCAAGACTAGAAAATTTTAGTAAGAACCATAAGGATAATTCTACCACCATAAATAACTTATATTGAAACTTAGGGAATCACAAGATTAGATATAATTTCCAATTAAAAGTTTATCCTTATATTTTCATATTTTCTTTTTTATATTATTATTAGATAATTATTTAATCACCTATAATTTTTCTTTATATTTCTCAGTTAATGGATGGAAATAAGATAACCCATGCTAACAGTCAATGTGATATGAAATGTGATGATTTCCCTAATGAAATACCAAATCTGATCAGAATGGGAACTCAAAACATCATGATAGTACTTGTTAGACTAGATAAAGTTATGAATAAAAATTTGAATTGTGTGTAACTCCATCCTCCTAAGAAAGAGAAAGTGGGGGTCAAATCCTTTGTGTGAAAAGACCTCTTATCTTTAGTGGATCTTTTGACCCCATCATCATAGAATAATGAATTTACTCCATTGATAAGATCTTATTGATCCTCTAATTCTCAGAAGAAGAAAAATTTGTGCTCATAATGTATCACATTGATGGGGAAGTTGATCAGTGGTGTACAATGATAAAAAATACAATTTATAAGGAAGAAATTCCATGAAATTCGAAGATTCCAGGAAAATTTTTTTCAATAAATATTTTACCCAAACTCTACATTTTAAGATGGAAAGGGTGTTCCCCAGATAGAAGAAAAAGGAAGAAAATTCTATTGAGGCATATGAAGAAAAATTCACAAGATGTGCACACTAAAAGTAAGGTGGATCACTTCTTTAGCAGAAAAAATCCAAATCAACAAAAGGGTCGGAAATTCAAGACTTCGAAAACTATAGGGAGAATTTTTGTCGTACCCTTAATGTTGAAATAGAGATTAGAGACTCTCAGGGTTCTCATAAACCCAAAGATAAAAAAAATAAAATTGAGTCTAATATGGGAGGATCAATAGTTAAATCCATTGATGGAATGAAAACCCAACATCCCACATTTCAAAAGTGTAGGAAGAATCATCCAAGGAAATTTCAAAAGGAAACCAGAAGATTCTTCAAATATGGAAGAGAGGGAAATGTAGATAATAATTTCCAAATGGATATGAAGAATCCCACAAACGTGGTTAATGAAAGGAAGGTTTAGATCAAAACTCATCTTGTAGTGTAGTGTTTCAACTACAAGAAATATGGGAATTATGAAATCTATCTCCCTAAGAAAAGGTTTGTCAAAGGCAATCAACAACAACCTTCAAGGTAGAAAGGAAGGGCATATGATTTCACTACTGCATAGGTGGATCCGAACAATGATGTGATGTCTGGTATACTAGTTATTCATGTAATAATAGAAAACATTCTATTTGATTTTGGTTTTACTCATTCATTCATAACATTAAATTTTAGTATAACTGTTCAAACACCACCTCAAAATATAGAGGTTGAGTTATCTATGAGAACAACACATGGGGAAATGATTTCATCCAAAGTATATAACTCCTCCTTAGTTAATGTTTTTAGACTGAACCTCCCCACAAATCTTGTCTTACTTCCTTTGGTGTAGTTCTATGCTATATTGAGAATGGATTGGCTATATTTATATAAATACATTATTAATTTTGAGAAATAGAGATAACTATCCACATCAAGAAGAATAGTTCAATTCTGTACAATTGTATAAAGGAGGATGAATCTCATTCAGAATCAACATCTCAATTATCGATATTATTTCCTTATGAGAAAGGAGATCTATCTTAAATGATTAAGATAAGGGAGATGACCATGCTCTATGACATGTCCACTGTGAGGGACTATACTGATGTGTTCCTAGAATAATTTCCTAGTCTACCTCATGAATGAGAGTTTCAGTTTTCAATTGAACTTATTCGTAGATATTTGCTTACATCAAATACACCTTATAGAATAGCCACTATAGAGTCGGAGGAACTGAAGAATCAGATTCAAGAGAATCTGGAAAAGTGTCTTATATGCCAGATTACTTCAGCATGGGGTGAAATAATCCTCTCCATCAAGAACAAGGATAGATAAATGTGCCTCTATAATAATTATCACGAGGTCAACAAAATCACGATAAAGAAAAAGTATTCACTTCCATGGATAGAAGAATTTTTCAATCATCTATGTGGATCCAAGTATTTATCTACGGTGGACCTTCAGTCAGGATATCAGCAATTAAAGGAAATGAAGGGGGATATTCCCAAAACTAACATTTGAACAAGGTATGGGAACTATGAGTTCATAGTAAAGACCTTCAGACTCACTAATGCTCCAGAAGTTTTCATGGAAGTAATGGATATACATTCAAAGATTTCATCAATAAATATGTGATAATATATTTCAATGATATTCTGATATACTCCAAAAGCAATGAGGAGAATAATGGGCATTTGAATACTGCGATAAATAATTTGAAAAGGTATTTAATTAATGAAAAGTATATAAAATGTGAGTTATGGATGGGGGAATTATCATTCTTAGGGCATGTTATCACTAGAAAATGAATACTTCTGGGCCCTTCTAAGGAAAAGGCGATCGAAGAATGTCTAATGACAACATCTATAATAGAGATCCATATTTTCCTTGGTCTAGTTGGGTATTACCGATGACTTGTGAAGTAATTTTTATGATTTTGAATCCCATTAACTGAGCTGAATCAAACATGAGAAAAGTTTATCTAGAATAGTGAATGTGATGACTGCTTCAAGGAGTTTAAAATGAGGCTTATCACTTCAAATGTTCTCACATTAAAAATAAGTAGAGAACTCTTTGTGGTACATAGAGATGTTTCAGATAAGGTATTAGGCTGTTTAAAGATGAAAAATGATAATGTGATATCCTATGAATTAAGGTATTTGAAAATTATTAATAAAAACTATCCCATACATAATTTAGTGTTGGTGGATGTGATCTTCATGTTAAAACCTGGTAGCATTATCTTTTTGGGGAGAAGTGTGAAATATATATTGATAATAATATCCTAAAATATATATTCCCATAAAGTAGATTAATTTATGCTCTAGAAGATGGTTAGACCTCATCAAGTATTATAAATGCTCAATCCACTACCGTCCTGGTAAGTAAAATAGTGTTTCAGATGCTCTAAGTGGAAATAATATTTCAAAATTATCAATGATGATAATTGACAAGGATCCAATATTATTAGATTTGAAAAGGATGCATGTAGGAATAATTAAGGAAGTGACATCATACATACTTCTTCAAATGATTGATCAACCACCACTAATGGATAAAGTAAAGTATTCTCAAATAAATGGTGTGGAAATTTAGAAAAAGGGTGAAGATATTAGAAATGGGAAATCCCAAGAGGTCAAGATTGATGAAGAAAGGAGTCATAAGATTTGGTTCAATATTTTATGTACCATCCCATTCATATATAAATAAATATCATCTGAATGATTCACATATATCAACATTCTATATTAACCCATATATCACAAAGATGCATCGATATCTCTAAGATCACTATTGGTAGGACAATATTAATAAAGATATCACTAAATATACATCAAAGTGCTTTGAATGTCAGAAAGTGGAAGATGAAATGAAAAAGTCTATATGGGTGATGTCACCATAAGTATGAATAGGTAACATGAGATCCTAATCAAGAAATGAAAGATAATTACCCTCACCTATTTTAACCATAGTATGCTAAACAAAACATCAAGGGTGAAATTTCATTGGGGGGGGGGTGTAATGACCTAGAATTTATCAAAGGGAAATTACCTTAATATAATTATGTCATATAGTTTAAATCACATAAAATCATATAGATAACAAAATAAAAACTTTATAAATGAAGAATGAGTGAAATAATAGGTATTTATAGAAATCAAGGAACCTATACCAATGGAATAATATCTTGACCACAAAATTAGTAATGTAACCATTAGGAAAAGTAATTTAGCCAAAAAAATATTAATCTCACCTATGAAGGTATAAATAAATTTTAGTATCTTATTAATTATATTATTAAATATTTATATCATGGTATAATTAAATTAATGGTTCAAAAGTGATAAATAAAGTGTTGATATTTTTATAAGTCGTAAATATTTATTCACAATTTTATAATTATTATAATGATTTAAATGGAAATATATTTTCATAATATAGAATCATAAATTAATATTTATTTCTCATAGTTATTATTTAATTTTACAAGACTTTAATTAATTTTTCAAAGTGTCAAAAAATTAGTTATAATTTTAAAATTGGTATTTTTTCAAATAAGTGATTAATTTAATTGAAAATTAAATTTCTCAAATTTAAAAAATTATTTTCATAAACTGGATTCTATTTTTGAATTCAAAATTTTTAAAAATAGATAAGGTGAATTTTGGGAATTTTTCAAAAATAGTTGAATTTTTAGCGAATAGTGAAATACGATAATTTATGATATAAGCTAAATAAATTAATTATTGAGTCATGAATGATGTATGGATGAGGTTTGAACATAATATCAAAATATAATTAGTTATTTCATATATTTAGTGATAATTATTAAAACTATGGTTAGTCTTGAGCCAAAATAATAAAATAATGAATATAATAATAAAAAATACCCCTCTCCTCCCCCTAAAAATACCACCCCTCACCACCTATTATACCCAATTCTTCCAAGACTTGAAAATCGTCCAAATTATAACCTATAATATTACCTAGCCTCTTAAACATGTACAAGAGCCTTTGGTATCAACAAAAGACCAAACCCAATATCCCAAAGGAGGTTCTCAAGGAGAAGAAGTTCAAGAGGGAAAATCCTCTTTTGTTTTCTTTTTTAATTTCTTTTCAATTTATGTTCATTTCTTATCCTCTACTCACTACTTTATAAAAGGTTACATGTTAACTAAAATATAATAAATATACTAGAATTTTATTTTGTTAATGGGATATACATAAAAAAATCTCTTCTCTTCTATTTTTATCTTAAAAACAAAAACATCATCCGTGAAGTGTTGATTCAGCACCTTTGTGGTCAATGATTTTTCATTTTATATTACCGCATTCATGGATGGTCATAAAACCATTATAATAGTTATAATAGATTATAATATTTTAATTAAAACTTAGTTAAAGTTCTGTAACTAACATATATACATAATTTTAAATAATAAAACAAAACTAGTTCATGATGATTGAAAACCTTCCAAAATAATCTAAATGATTATCATTAGAATTTTATCTAATGAATAATTAAAATTTCAAAAAAATAAATTACATAATAGAAAAATTAAACTTATTGAATTATATTAATACCATATCATTCCATTTATATAATTTTTATTCAATTTTAAAATAACTTTCATAATTATACATAACCAAACCGACCACAAAACCATGAAATGAACACTTCAAAAACAATGAAATTAAACATTATAAGTCAAATAAATAGCCATAAATGAACCAAATAAAATTATAATAAATAAAATAAATGTATAAGAGGTTATTAATTAATATTTTAATGGATTTAATTTTATAATACATGACATTAAGTGCATGTGTATAATACTTTTAGACATAAAGTAAGGGATTCTCTCAGAACCTCCCATTTAGCTTTGGGTTATGATTTCTCTATCTTTTCACCAATGTAAATATAAATTATTCCTATATAATTCTTCCATATTCTATTTATATGCTCAAAAATTATTTATTCATATCCATTCATCCTTCTTGGATGAGAAATACATGTTTTATAAGGTTCCCATCTCAATTCATCCCGATAAGAAAGTCCAATTTAAGGGACATTCATGATTTATTAACATTTTTAATGTACACCCCACAATATATTCTAATCCAAAAATATTTTAATAAAATGACACTTTTAATCTTAAAAACATATCATATATCCATGTGGGTTTTATACAAAAATTATTCCCTTGTTCTCATTAAAGTCTCTTTAATGTTTTCCCTTTAAACGCACTAAAGTGGATCATTTATAAAGTTTTTAAAATAAATTTTAAATTATTTAACTTAATTTGGGAATTATTTATCATTTTTCATTAATATTTTACCTTAATAATTTCCATGTATCGTTTTAATCCATTCTTTTATTGACACCATTTTGATATTCATATTTTTAAAACCTTATGAAATTGTTATTATACCCATTTCATTCCATGGGTGACCCTTATGTTTAGTCTTTATGTATTATTCTCCATGTGGAACAAATATTCATGAAATTTTATGATGTATGAACACAAATAGAAATCCAATTTATTGTGTAATGTTTTGTCTCATGAAACGTCATATTTGGACAGGGAGCGAACCTGATTCCTTTATGAGACTTTGTCAACCATGTGCAATAGAATTAGTAGTTATACTTGACTCATGATTATGTCTTATTGTATGTTATTTAAAAATTCAAATGTTTCCATGACTACATGATCCCATGTTCTACATTTTATTCTTACTTATGATTATGCATGTTCCATGTATTTTTATGCCATCGTGTTATACCTTCTAACCCGTGTACTATGGTTTATTCCTCTGTTTATTACCATACCAAGATTTTTAGGTCATCCCTTTTTTATATATATTCACTAGGATATCCTAGGTAGATATAGGATCTAAAATTTAGTTAGGATCTCGTTATGGATGATTAATATAAATATTTTTTATTCTAATTCAATGTTTTCAGTTTTATGTACCTAATCCTCCAAAGGCACTAGAGTATATGATCATTTGTTTGAATTTCATGTTCAATTATTCTTAAAATCTTGAAATAATATGTTTAAAAGGATTTATTTATTTTATGTATGATGTATGAAATCCAAATAAAAATATTGACCATTTCTATGATGGGATTAAACCAATCCTTAAAAGGGAAATAGTCTCCCAAACATTCTCATCATATGAGGGAATAACATAGGGTTATATCAAGATAGAGAAATAATTCCCAAAGTATTATATATTTTAAGGGAATAAATAGAATAATAGTATAATTAAATAAAACATGGACAAAGGGAATAATGTAAATAATGATTTTAAAACATGTTACACATGGGGAATGAATCACATTGGTATATGCCTAAAAGGAAAATGATTTTGCTTCATGTGTGGAGAAAAATTTCACCATGCTCAAGAATGAAAGGGTAAGGGATAATCCCTCAAAGTAAAATTCTTTAACTATAAGGATATGGGAAACTATTCCAACTAACTCCCTAAGAGCTAAGGTAATATACCTCAAAAGCAGCTAAGGGATCATGGTCTAGATTATGTTATTAACACATATGAAGTGGAATGATTAATGTTTTTATGTTTTGATTTAAAATTTATGCTATATTATTATTTTATGAATGATTTTATGGTTACAAGAATAATGATATTAATAAGGATTATACTACAGTAATATTTATTAAAGGTTTTTAGAGCATATCTTGAATGGTACTAATGACCAAGAAAAGTGATTCAGTAACAAGTTGTACCTATTGGAAAACAAATGATTAAGGGAGGATAACCATTAATAGGTTACTGGTGATGAGATAATAATTATATTTTTATGGTATAATATTGTATACAATTAAATGTTTTAGTGCTTTGATGACTTATGACATATTTTTGGGGTTTATTGCAAGTATTGACTTAAGGATTATACCTGACAACCTAATATTTTATATCTGGAATAATTCATGTTTTTAATAAGACTATATAGTGATTAAGGTATTCACAAATTTTTAAGGTGACCATAATATCCACTTTATGTTGTATGGGGAATATAATTTTTATTTAGTAACCTTGCATCAAAATATTTGGAATTTGAATTTTGAATGTCAAATTTTGGATAAGTCTTTAGGATGACTATTTATGGAATGTATTGATTTGAACTTTAGGTGTTATTAGAAAACTTGTTCTAAATATGTTGGTCTTGTAAAATATATAGAGATTATATTAATTAATTTTTATTCTTTTATCGAAATAATTATTTGTTAAATGTCAATTTTAGTGTTTTTCACATTAAAATTACTATTGTATATTAATTTCTTAGAGTTAGAGGTGAAGTATGAATTGATTGAAACAAATAAAAAGGGTGAAATTTTTCCTATAGGAATACATCATGTCACTATATTTTCTTATGTTCTTAGTCAAGATGGTAAACAAATTCCTCAATTATTGGGAAAGGATCTCAAAAACAAATTGTATCCTAATACCTTAATTTCTGATGAATTAATGGTATTTTTACCTTTTAAATATTTATTGTTTTTTGTTCCTTAACCTTCTCTATATATCCAACTTTCTTATGATAAATGATCTAAAACAACCTCTATAATTATTTAATTTTTTATTCCATATAGATATCTTTACTTCCAACCTATGTTCTCCTACTTGGAAACCAAGTTATATAATTATTTTACATAACCTTCTTTCTCCCCTTTATCTCTTATCAAGTGAATGTTTTATTTACCATTATCAAAATTTGGGATTTCAATGAAGGTATTTTAAAATTTTAAACCCTTTATTACCAAGATAAATATTATATTGAGAGGACAAAATTTATTTTAGGGGGGATAAAATAACACCTAGAGATTTTTAAAATAGAAAAATCATGTTAAATAATGGGTATGTCATGCAACACTAATATTATAAGAGAATATAATTTAATAAGACGTTACGATGAATTTTTTTTTAAATAAATTCAATCTCTTTGAAATCTTGTGATACACACAACACCGAGTTTAAATAGAACATGAAAGTATTTTAAAATAATATTATTTAAATATGACCATTATAACCTAGACATTAAGTTGGAGGGTATGAATAATACTAACTAAATTATTAAAATTATATGGTTTACACATGTATAAAATAAATTCAATGTTTTTTTATAAATTATAAATAAAATAAGAACCATTTGAAAGAAAAATAAGTGTTTTTTAATTTTTTTTTTCTAAAATGAGATCTAGTTGAGCTTTGATCACATAATTTATAATTAATATTTACCACTTTTAGACAATTAATATGAAAAATATTAAATTATATATTTAATCTACATATCAAAAGTATCTTTTGGTGAATTTTTGAGAATTTTTTGAAAGGATAAAATTTTCAGTGAATAGTGAAAAATACTATTTTTTATTTAAAAACATCCACTCCATTCAAAGAATTTACAAGATAAAATTTATTTTAATATGGATTTAAAAGTTAAATTAGTTCACTTATATAAATATTTCCATCCAATATAGGATAATGGAATGAATTTCATATTGATTTTTGATATTAAAAATTTGTAACCTTTTGAACAATTTCTCTTTGAAAACCTGCTTTGTCATTGCATCTAAAGGATTAATTTTAAATTAAATATTAAAAATTATATAAATAGAAATTGGATAAATGGAATCAATATTTGGAATTAGAATAATTTATATTATATTATAATTGTAGCTTAATTTTTTACCACAAATAATAATAAACACATCAAAAATTATTTACCATGGTTAGTGTAAGAATGTGTTCACCGGGGGTTAAACTAAAAGGATAAGGGTTAAGAATGAGTCAAAACTTTTAAAGAACCAATTTTTGTCCATATATAGACCTTATCAATTAAATTTTACATAATATACCATTTTGGATCCTTGTGGCACTACAATAATATTCTCCTTTAGCAGAGGTTTTTTAAAAATCATTGTTAAACTTGTTTTTTATAGGCACGACCCTACCCTCCCCCGACTCCCCTGACTCCCTCGAATCCCCCGACCCCCCTGAACCCCAAACCCCCCGAACCCCCAAAAACCTAGGCATGACCCTGACGACCCCCACAACCCCCATGATTCTGTTGACCCTCGCAAACCCCAACGACCCACACGACCCTGACAACCCTATGACCTCATCACGACCCCTACCACCCCTAGAAGCCCTAGGATCCCATGACCCCAGTGACCCCCGGTGACCCTGGTGACCCCCAGTGACCCCGGAGATCCCTATGACATCGGTGACCCTGACAGCCCCTAAAGCCCTAGATATGTCTTGCCACCCATTTCTTCCGGTCAGTACCTTCACCGCCCCTCTACACTGGTCTGTATACCTTTGTGGTGTAGTTGTAGTATGATTTTGGATTGGTTTGGTTGAATATTAGAGAAATTCCAATGTGCAGCATTAAATTGTAGTAGGGATTACTCTAAAATAGCATAGATATTGGAAGGATCTCCAATCAGTGCTATATTTTGCACTAAATCAAGAAAAATAGATAGTGCATGAACAAGGGTGCATCAAATATAGCACATTACTATGGTTTCACATCAAAATAGCACTGGAAATGGATCCTGGTTGGAGCAGAATCACTGCTCCATTTTAGAATTTCACGATAAAATGGTGTGGGTGGTAGATTTTCTTTGTTCTTTATTTTCAATATTGATTGTTGTGGTATGATATTGAATTTATAGATTCCATTTATGGTTTGGTTTTGATTTTCCCCATTATCTTGGAAGTTTCCAAGCTTATGGTATGTGATTCTATTATTTAACATTATTAAATGAATTTAGTATGTTTTTTGTAATTTTTATTGTGTTTTATAAATTGTTTGAATGTAGTTTATTATGTTTTCAAAGGGTTTTGAGATGCGTATGGGTTGAAAGATGATTTTGAAAATGAAATTGGTTTAGTTTCATCTGTGCCTTCTTTTTTATGCTTTCTAAATGTGTTCCATGAATTGTGTAAACATCAGGAATTGTAGTTGGATTATTGAGTACTAAATAAATGATATTGGGTTATATCATTATATTAGGTAATGATGTCTTCTCCACTATGTTATTATAATCATGTGTTAATGCATACTCCACTATATTAGGGGAAACATGTAGTGATTTCTGATCCGCTTTGTTATGATTTACTATGATTATTTCAATGTAACAATTCTATTTCAAACTCTTTAATGCCTATGTTATGATCAATGGATAATATTTATTATATTATATTTCTGTAATCTCACACTATGGTATATGTTTGGTTATTTTAGATTACATGTCCTTCTATCATGACATGTGATCAACTCTCATGAATCCCTGACATTTTTAATAAGTTATTTATTCCATGCTCATGATTACCATATACTTATGATCTAACCATTAATTGTATATTGATAAGTTTTGGGGATTTAATATTTTATTTAAATTCCATAAAACTATGTATTTACTAGGTTATCCCACATTCTATAATTTAAACAAAATTAAATGGAAATTGAAAAGGTACATTGACAAAAATAATTTCCAGTGTTATTTTAGGATCTATTTTGGGAAATTTAATATACATTATTTCATTTATCTTAGGAATTTTAGGTTTCCTTTGAGTGTGGAAAAACAAATATCTTACTCATAATCATTGGATTCATCTACCCTAGCCATTAATCCTTTCACCTGATGATACATGACATGTTCTACATCTTGGTTCCCCATGTATTTTCTAAAGTAGTGAGTCATGTTTAAGGTAGGATTTTATTTCCATTTCATATTCCTAACTTATATTCAATTAATATATGATTTATCAAGCCCTTACATTAGTGATATCAATGTTATGCAATCATCAGTTTTTCCATCTGTTTTACGATAGCATGTCACACAAAAAACTACAAGGATGAGATCCTTGTTCTCCTAATATTTTATAGATATTTTTAATTTTCATTCATCAGTTCTCTAGTGGGTGGGTTTATTATTTACCATATGTATTTATATAGGAAAAAATTCTTTAACATATTTATATACTTTGAAACTAGTATATATGAATCTCTTTACTTATTTAGTAATATTTATGTTTTTTATTTTTTAAAATATTTTTTAGGCACATTGGGATATACACGGATAAAAGATGGATCACATTACCGATGACACACCTCATTATGCTAAGGGTTTGGAGGAGTTTTTATATTTTTCAATTTACAATTATTCCATTGAAGGGAGAATAAGATGTTAATTTCCTAATTGTAAATTTAGAAGACAATTAAAGAGAGATGATGTTTAGGAACATTTAATATTGAATAAATTCCATGATCAATATTTGTTTTGGATTTGGAATAGAGAAGAGAACCTTATAGAAAATTTGAGCACTGATGTCAATCCACAGAAAGAGCTCCCAACATTGTTGACAATGGAAAATGAAGTGTACAACCCTATAAATGATGCATTCAGTATTGTAAGACACCAACATAAACATCAAAATATATCACAACAACTAGATGAGGGTGCTACAAATTCCAATGTGGAAAGTGATGTTTTGGAGACTGTAGGACAACCGGTTCAAGATTGTAACATATCATTGGATCCTCCTCTTGATTATGTACAAACTAATGTAAGAAAAAAATTTACTAAGGAAAATATTTAAATGGTTTAGTTGATGATGAAAATCAAGAGTTGTATAGTGGATGTATGAAATATTCAAAACTTTCCTTTATGCTGAAGTTGTTCCATATCAAATGCCTATATGGAATTAAAAATAAGGCAATGTCCATGATACTGGAATTATTATGTGATGCATTTCCTAAAGAAAACCTCCCCATGAATTTTTATGATACGAAAAAAGTTGTTAACAAGATTGGTCTGGATTATACAAAAATAGATGTATGTCCTAATGATTGTATTCTTTCTTAGTAATAGGATTCAAGTAGATAGGATTGTAAAATTTCTTCTTCTTTTAGATGGAAGTCAATGGGTGATGTTGGAAGTTTGAATCAACATACTACCATGAAGAAGAAAAAAAGGAACACACTTACAAATGTTTTGTGTTAATTTCCTTTAAAGCCTCGATTGAAAGACTATTAATGTCATCAAAAACTATAGAACACATGAAGTGGCATTATATAAATAATAACAATGATGGGTTAATGCGACATCCAAGACATTCACAATAGTGGATGACATTTGATTCATTACATCCAGATTTATAAACTGATCCAAGGAATGTTCAATTAGGATTGGCTGCTGATGGATTCAACCCATTTGAGACTTTGAATACAAGTTATAGCATTTGGCCAGTTGTTTTGATCCCTTATAATATGCCTCCATGGATGTGTATGCAAGAATTGTTTTTTATTATTTAGATAATTATACCTAGAAAACAAATACTTGTAAATGATATTGATGTATACTTGTAGCCTTTAATTGAATAATTAAAGGAGTTAAAGAGAAATGGTATTGAGATATACGGTGATTCTTCTAAAACAATGTTCAAAATGCTTGCTACTATAATGTGGACCATTAGTGACTTCCCTAGACTTGGGAATTTATCTGGTTGGAACACCTACACGGGTTTAGATTGTCTTGTTTGTAACTTTGATTTTGAGGCCAAATGGATACCTAACAGTAGAAAATTGTGCTTTTTGTGCCATCGAATAATTCTCGATGTATCATATAGATTACATATGAACAGATCAAAATTAAATGGTGTAATTGATTGTAGACAACCTCCAAAGTTGGTAACTGGTTCTGAAATATTGGAAGAACTTGGAAATGTTGAAACTGAATTTGGGACGGTGCATAATTTGAATGGTAGTGGAAAATGAGTTCAAAGTGCATCGTCAAGTGAAATAGGAACACAATAATGGAAGAAAAAAAGTATATTCATCAAAATTCCTTATTTGGAATTTAATTTGTTGCCACATAATCATGATGTGATACATATTGAGAAGAATGTTTTTGAAAATTTGATATTTACATTGCTTAAAGAACATGGAAAGTCGAAGGATCATCTCAATGCTTGGAATGACTAACAATTAATGTACATAAAACATGATCTATGGAAAGATGAGAATGAAAAGTATGATACAGAAATTTTTACAATTGAATATTGGGATAAAGACACATTCCTTAGAATTTTAAAGCATGTGAAGGTATCTGATGGGTATTTAAGTAACATCTCAAGGTGTGTTGACTTAAATCATTGTAGGTTATATGGATTGAAAAGTCATGATTCACATTTTTTTCCAGCAGTTATTATCATTCACATTGCATACATTATTACCTGAAAAACGTTATAGCTATTGTTATCCAATTCATCACATTTTTCAAACAACTATGTGAGAAATATCTATATCCATTTTAGCATGACAACCTTTATGGGAGGTTTTTATTGACACATTATGAAATAGAGATGATCTTTCCTCCATTATTTTTTTCTTTCATAATGCATTTAACAGTGCATTTGGTTGATGAAGCTAAATTAGGAGGGCCCGTACATTATCGATGGATGTATCCAATTGAGAGGTACTATATTTATATGTTTTTCAATTAAGTGAAAAATTATTAGAACTTAATTAAATGCATAATTATGTTTGTTTATTTTATTTCATAGATATCTTTGGAATTTTAAGGCATATATTAGAAATAAAGAACAATCTGAAGGCTATATTGCTGAAAGATATTTAGAAGAGGAGTGTATTACCTTTTGTTATAGATACTCAGATGATATTGGGAGAAGATTTAATCGAGTTGAATATATTGATGACACATCAACTGAATCTCAAATACATTGGAAATCAAAAATATTTCCTCCTATTGGATGTTTAGTTGGGAGGACCTCAAATGTTACACTTGAAGAAATGTAATAATTACAGGCACATAGATATGTGTTGCTGAATAGTGAAATTTCAAATCCATTTATTGAAAAGTTGAAGATACAAACAAAGAGATGAATGAGAGGATGAACATGAAATGAGAAAGATATAATGAAATATATTAATAAAGATATTTGTATAATGGTTTGCACAACCGGTAAGTTCGTAAATATTGTAATAAATATAGATAGTATTTTGACACATATATTTTTTAAATCTAATAATGCTTTCTTTTTTTAGATCATAAATGATAATATGAGAACACAGTTTTCAGAATATTTTAAGTTTTCTACTCGAGGTCCTCTAAAACAGGTTAGAAAGTTCGACACTTATAATGTGAATGGATTTAGATTTCGTACAGTCAATCAAGAAGAGGGTTTTAAAACATAGAATAGTTCTATATTTACATTTTATGAAGTGGAATACTATGGAAAGCTGAATGATATTATTGAATTAAACTACCAAATACATTTTTTAGTTTTTTTATTCAAATGCAATTGGGTTGATATTATCAGAGGTGTTAAAATAGATTTCTTGGAATTCACTTATGTGAACTTATCTCGCTTGATGGATGTTGGTGATCATGAACTGTATAATCTGTATATCTTATAATCATAATTGAAAATGGTATATTATTTGAATGATGTTGTGGATTAAGGGTAGGGTGTATTTTCTCATGTAAAACAAAGAGATTTGAATGATATAGGTGATGAAGTGGAAGATTGAATATCATAAATAGAAAAAAGTGTACTTATTTTTTCATTATGATATTGGAAATATTAGTCTAGAAAGGATGGATGATGTAGATAAAGTAATGGAGTAGGAAACTGACATGATTGAAGGGGAAAATGATTGTATGTATAATTATTCATTCATTTAGAAACCAGTTATTTCATTTGTGCAGTCATTCATTCTCATTGTGTGGTATATTTTGTTTGTTAGAACTATGAATCTGTTATCATTTTTAATTTTGTTTTCTGAATAAATTTTTTTTAAATATATGTTCTGAGAATAATTTTTTTTATTAAATGATAGGAATGTGAAGGAGGAAGCCTCATACTATTTCATCGACAACACTGATAGATGGCGATCTATCTGTCTCCCTCCCTAAGACATCTGAGCCACCATCTGCTTTCCCCTCTGCACCATCTCCACCTAAACCATCTCTTACACCCTCTGTGAGTATCCCTTCAACATCTTAGTTGTAACCTACCCCTTCATGAGCCTCAGTAGTGGGGGAGAATCACACCACTTTTAGTTTTTCCTAAGGATACTGGAGGGTGACTATCATAGGTAAAAATTTTAATATGAATAAATTTATTTCAATTTTTTTATACATACTGTTTGTTCATTAAAGATGGAAACAATGCCACTTGGGAGAAAAATATAAAAATTTTAGATGTATGGAATCTAACCGGTGAGAAGATATTTTTCCCATTTGATTCATATGGGGTCCCAACGGATGATGCTATAGGATTACTTGACCAGATTTTTGGCCAACTGGATACATAATCAGTTTCCCTTCCTATTTCGTATGACGATTAGAAGAATATTCATTAAACATGGAAAAATGATGTTTTTATTCCCAAATAAAGGTAATTTTAATACATTATGTTATAATTTAATTTCATTATGTTATTAAATTATAATATTTTCAAAATGAATTTCTATGTATAGATGTTTTTCCACTTTACGGTTGCTGATGTGCTAGCATGAATGTGGACATTGAAAATTATAGGAAAGAAATGGAAGGACATTAAATGAAGATTGTGAAGATATTTCAATGATACTTTATTGACCTCCCAAGAGATGTATTACAAGCTACCAGATGGGGTACCCAAAAAGCAATGGAATGTTTTTGTTGACAGACATCATGATGAGAAGTTGATGGTATTTAAATAGATATTATTATATTAATATCAATTTACATTTTTAAATTTATATGAATAGGAAATGAAATTTAATACATTAATATAAAATTAAATTTTCTTTATTTCAGTATATTTCAAGGAAGAATTCACTAAGCCGTGCTAAGCAAGTCATCCCTCACACTACGGGGTCAAATAGTTTTTCTAGAAGCTGATCAGATCTTGTAATATTTTCATTAGTTTAAATATTTATAAGACCATATTATCTGTTTAATATATTAAATTTCTGATTTGTTTTTTTATAATGAACTCATATATTTTAAGACACCCATCATCTCGAACAGAAGTGTTATTTAATGTTCACAAAAAATCTGATGTATGTTTTGTTAATGAGCCTGCCAAAGAAGTTGGGGTATGAAATCATTTTTCATTATAATAAATTATTATCAGTTGTCACTATGTTAATATGTATTGATTAAAATATGACTAATATTTTTATTTATAGGTAATAATTAAAGAACTATGGGATGCCTATCATGCGTAGTCCAACTCAGTATCTCAGGATGACCCAGTTGCCAAAGTTCTTGGGAAGGAGCATTCTGGTTGAGTTCACGGGATGGGTTTAGGACACATACCATCTAAGGTCTTTGGCTAGCCACTGAGGATTACAAATAAATCTAATCTTGGTTGTAGTCAGTCCATACCCTGAGATACTCAGAGATATATTGTTTCTCTACGAAACACAGTTTAGGAACAAGGGACTCAAATATCTTCTTTGCAGAAATTGGTGATTGATTTATATGAGAAGATGATTGGATCTTCCCGTAGTGGTATTTCATCGATTGGGGGTGAGAAGGTAAATCAGAAAAAATTAAAATAATTTATTTTTTAATCATTTATAGGATTTAAATTTAAATATTAATATAAAAAAATATTTAATTTTCAATATAATGTTCTTAGAGGTGGTAGTAGGAAGTAGAGATGGAGGTGGAGAGGGTGATGAGATGTGTTCATAATTAGACATTGATTAGTGGTATTTTTGATAAGTTGGAAAAATATTTTAAGAGTTGGTTTGTATATGTATCATATGTGGCACAGAGTTGTGACTTAACATTTTCCCGACCTAACGTTTTATTGATTTCTCATGTTTCCTTTTATGTATTATGAACACAGTCTTCCAAAGACACCAGGAATTTACAATCCTAATGTTGTATTAATGAATATTTATATGTATGAATCATATATGGATCAAATCTAGATAGTTATTGGAGACTTAAATATTTTCCTAAGACCATATGAAATGTTTGGACCACACTTTTCTAAAACTATTGTAGATGATTTCTCTTGCTGCTTAGATCACTGTAACATAACTGAAGTTACTATTGATAGAACTAAATTTACATGGGGATGGTTCAATATAAAAGGAATATAGGAATGTAAACATGATGGATGTTTCTTTTAGATCAATTATAGGAGTTACCCCACAGAAATATCTAGGCTAAATCTTCCAAAGTTCATCTCGGATCACATCCCTCTTATTGATGATCCTTGGGAGAGTACTAAGAGGTCAACAGGGATTCCATTAACATGTAAAAATTCATGGATTAAGATTCCTAGTGGTAGAGAAGGGGTCATCAATGGATAGAATAGCACCTTTCATGGTATCCCTCTACCTCCATATCAAACACATCACTAACTTCTCCCTTCCCTATTCCCGATTCTTGAACAAGGGAAAAAGGATTTAGGAATAAATTCCAAAAGAAGAGTTATATCTTTGATGTTTAAGATCTGAATATTTACCTAGTAGATATTAGGAGGGGTGGTCATGGCCATAAGCACCTTCACTTGGCCAGTAAGGTGGATTTTAGTTACCCATGAATTGATCAAATACACATGCTCCTGTACATATCACACCACCTCATCATGGTGAATGTGAAATCCTAACATGGCATGGACTAGCCCAGTGATATTTATCCCATCTATATTGAGTTTTTTATATATCCCATGGAGATTAGTGAACATTCTATGGATGACCCCATTTTCCTAGGATTTAGCGGAAATGACATTGCTAAGGATATCTACATGGCGCAAAAACTTCCCGGAACCGTTGGAAAATGTACTCATAGGCTACCAAATAGGGATATCCTTCATCATACCATCACATTTCCAATAGTGTAGAACCTTTATATGCTTCTCTCCCAATAGTTCCCACTTGTTCAGTGTCATGAATTTACTATACAACCAATACATAATAACCCACCAGGATAACTTTGCCTCCCTGATGAGCTCCACCTACAACTGTCCCATGATCGTGCTATTGTGGGGCCACTCCTTCCTCAGCCTTTGTACTCAATCACTTCAACATCTATCCTAATAAACACTCTCTCCCTACACAATGTTTACTCATGAATAATCCTGTAGGTAGAAGTTGGTGGTGGGAGCTCTTGTCTCCCTTTTCCCATCCTTATGCAGGAATATGTGCCAGATTATCCTCAGGATTGAAGGCTGGAATTTTTCACACACACCACTGTATATATTTGAAGTCAGTCACAACATGAACTTGAACTAAAATTTCAAACCGATGTGGATTATATGGATAACATCTCACCTAGAAATCAGCCCTCACCACTAGTACCTCACCTCGTAAGGCCATGAGGTATGACCGTTTCTTGATGGTCCCTATAACATCATCAATCACCATCCCTTTTGAGAGGGGGAATGGGTGGAACATGATTCATTTTCTTTACCTGAGTATTTTAAGCACATCCATAGGGTCTGACACAAGTGATAAGCTTCCGGCAGTGTTCCTAATTGTTGTATGGAAATTGGTGGAGGGTGGAGATATGTGGTCTCAATAATCATATCCCCTATGCGTGATACTACATAGTAATATAAAAAGTGAAAGGGCCTTCATACATGGAGCATAGTCTGACCTTGGATGATCTAATATAGAACATTGTATAAATCCTCAAATATTGGAACATCTTGATTGATGGGCTACCCCATATCAAACATCACCACCTTAACAATGGTCCTTGATCACACCCCGATGTGTGAATCCCTCACAAGAATAATCCAGCTATGGATCAACATGTAAATTTACCCCATAAGCCTGAACATGGGATAATTAGACATTGTTTTAAAGCCCCACATCACCCACTGTCTCTTCAATATAATATTTATGTGAATTTCTCCTTCCCCATTCGAATACACAAGGGAATGTGTTCTACAACACTAATATATTTTCATCTAGATCGTTTATAAAGTAGTTCAACTACTTCTTAAATGGGATTTACTTTACTCATATCTTATTGCATTAGACCCTTTCACCAAACATGGAAATGGACACAAAAGAGTTACAATTTTCTCCTATTCCTCCCACACATTCTCTATAGGGCGGTACTCATCATACACCACTCCTTGAATCAGGATCCAAACAAATTGGTAAATATCCCTTAGGAAGAAATTGTTTGAGTTATGTCTTGATTAATACCTATACCTTATGAAATTATAATTGAAATGACATGGTAACTCCCTCCATGGAATGAGATTCTTCTTTTAGAACTCTTACAGTGCAATATTTAGACCACAATGTTGTATCCTACAATATCATATTTCATTACCCTACCATATTCTTTATATCTATTATATGTTTCTAAATTGAATAAGTGTGGTATTTGAAAGTGTTTTTTCTTATAAAAATGTTATATTATTTGTATTATTTTGGACATAAGATTTATGTGCATGTGAAATTAGCACATTTTTTCAGGGCACTGGTACTGGGGATGCAGAATCAACTGCATTTTTTTATAAATCAACCTTTTGTAGTGGTTAAAACCACAATTAACTAAATTAATGATTTCTAGTAGTGGTTTTAACAGCCTTTATAAATTTGATTCTTACAATCGGCAGCAGTTAAAACTGCCGCAAAATACAATAATTTAGCAGCAATTAAAACCACTGAAAGAGAGTTTTCATTTTATGTTAGCATTTCATGGTGGTTGGGCATTGGTTTAACAACGGTTTTCTGAGACAAAAGGATTTTTTTCCTGATGGTTTAAACCACCCCCAAAAAAACATTTTTTCTAGGAAAACTGCCGCTAATCCAACAACTAACCACCACACAATGTTATCTCTACAACAGTTACCAGAAACCGCTACCAAATTGAAGAAACTGCCGCATATTTTATACTGAAACACAATTTAGCGTGGGTTTTTCGAAACCTCCACAAAAGAATATAGAGGTAGTTTAAACTGCCTCCTTATCTAAAAAAACTGCCACTATGCGGTGATTTTCCTATAGTGTAGAATGTGAAAATCATGGGTATACCTTTTTCTTTTAAAAAATTACAAGTTTTCACTCACCTCACTTATAAAAGGCCACCCCATTTACTGTCCTCTTAACAATTAAAAAACCCATTAGATCATACAATTACTACCAAAATAAAATACATTATTCCCTCCTATAATCTTATAATATTTAGTTTGGTCAGATAACCAACCTAGTAATCCTTTTTATGCAAACCAAAATAAGTTTTTTGAAGAATATGTATCATCCCAAGAAAAGTATTATATTTTATTTCTTCTTATCTTTACATCATATTTTTTTGAAACATGATGATATAATAAATTTATTATATTTCATATACTGATATGTTTTTATGTTAATATCTTGTAATATATCTAAATCCTCTTCAATAAAATTGGAAAAAAATTACTGATATTGTGTAATGAGGACCACCGCCTCACAAACTGATGTAGTTTATTTCTCATAACAAACTTTCAATTATGGATATAATTATGTATTGAAAAAATATATATTATATTTATGATATTATTATACTTCTAAAATTTTAATATCACATATACCTTTTTTATGTTCCATTTCATTTCAAATATGACGACATTTCTCGGGTATACGACGGACTTTTGCCTCGTGAAATGATGTGATTTGTTTATCACTTATGCATTAAATTAAATGCAATAATGATAAAATTAATGAATATGTGTGATATATATGAGATGATATTGATTATTAAAAATTAATATATCACCCTCTTACTTTCCCTTTCACTCATTATGAGAATGACATCATTGCATGTGCGTACGTACAACCTACAATCTCTATGAAGCGATGCATTTCACTTTAAATGCCCAAATTTCATAAATAGTTCTAAAAATTTATCTACTAATTAAATATGAAATTTATAAAATTATTATAATTATATATTTATATATATATCATATGCATAGAAACAGGGACTTTGATGACAAACCATGCATGAGAAAACTGGACAACTAACACCAGAATCAATGAAAATAATGAAATTTTATTTAAAAAAAGGAGGTAAAATGTTATAATAGAACAATATATGATATTATAAATATCAATATGGTTATTTTAATAATTAATTACATTCTAAAAACCATTATACAGTAGTTAAAAATAGGCATGAAGGAAATTGAACTTGAGGTAAGGGGTTCTCATCCCACTTTTACTTCTGTGAGATATATGTCATATTCACCACTTATTTTCTTTGTGTTTATAAAACAAATTGTTATCATATATCATGAATCTATTTATCTTCATGGTATTTAAAGTTTCATTTGATTTCATTTCTTTTATGGGGCCTACGATTAAGTAGTTACCAAAGTGATAAGAGTTTATTTCAGAATCTCATCACTAATCATTATTATTTTTGTTTATGTATACCTTCAACGAATTATTTGATATTTCTATAATAAAAAATATATATATTCTTCATATATGGTTATTCATGATAATTTTCCATTCTTTGGTGCTGAAAATGACTGGTAATTTTTTTTGAAGAAAATATAAATTTATTTCTCTATTTGGTCGAAAATCCTTTTTCATCAAAACACATGTTTTCAAAAAAGTTTTTAAAATTTTAAAAATTATTTATTAAAAAATTTCTTACCCATTTTTACTTGTTAAAAAATGTTATAAAAGGAATATTTATATTGTTTTCAAAAAATACCCATTTGTAATTTACCAAAAATGTAAAAGGAATCTTTGTTTTAACCTTAATGGAATGAATATAATTTTACAACATCATGATAAATTCAATGATTTGATTTATATTTTAAAAGATTTAAAAGGTTATTTTAAATTTAAATTATTTTCAAAATGTTTTGTAATATTTTTTCTTTAAAAGATTATTTTCAAAATTAAAAGGATATTTTTCTCAAAAATGTTTTTAAGGATATTTTCGTGGTATTTCTATAAATCAATGACATGAAACCACTATTTTAGTAATTATCAATTGAGGATATGTTGTATTTATTATATCCTTATTATTTCTCTGGGTGTTTTAGGAATAGTTTGAATGGGGATGTATAATTTTATTACCATTCACCATTTTACTATGGATGGTTTATGATTAGGGTAAATATTAAAATTTTGTATGATAGTTTTTCAATACGATTGATTATATAGATTATGTTTCACCCCATTCATATGATGAATAAATTTTACTTAGTAAGTGACATATGAGGCTTTCTATAGCCCCTCAATTCATATGTAGGTCTGATGAGACATGCTAGATTGGGTTTTCACCTAGGTGTTACACATTTTTTAGATATTATGGTATAAGGCCTTGATAATATGTATTAGATGTATGGAATTATGCATTCCATCATTATGAATTCAATTATTGATATTAGATATGATTATTTGATTAGTTAGAATATCCATAGTTGTTTTTTTATTCTCATCTAATTATTTATATTGAAATATTGGATCATAATTTTTTCCTCACATATGTTGATCATGTTATTGATTAAATGGAATGTGTTTTACTAATTTATCTTTCCATATTGATTATTCATTTATATTCATAGCTAATCTTACCCTTACTGAGGAAATGAACTCACCCTTTCTTATTTTATTTATTTTCCCTAGGATACTAGAAAATATTTTTTCATTTATATGTAGGGATATGGTATGATGAATAATAGTGTTCTCAAAGAAAATACTTTGTGTATTTTATGTTTTCAACGGTAGTAATAATTTCATGTTTTTATCTAGTTTACCAATACTAATATTCTATTAGGTACTTTGATATTTGATTCCTTATATCTTTTTCCAATGTAATATAGTAAAATCTAGATCTTGGCTACTGGGGTCGGGGTTACTACAACCAATTGAGGGTAAAAGGTGAAGACATTCCCAAGACATCCTTTTGTATGAATTATGGAAAATATGAATTTATTACTATGATATTTGGTCTTACCAATAACCTTAATATATTCATATATTTAATGAATATTGTATTTAGAGATTACCTTGATCAATTTGTGGTAGTCACTATAGATGATATTCTTATATATTCTATGAGAGAGCAAGAGTATAATGATAACTTGGGGATTGTGATAAAGGCCAAAATTAATCAGAAAATGTATGAAAAATTTACAAAGTGTGAATATTGGATACTAAAAGTTTCATTTTTTGTTCACATAATTTCAAGTGATGGTATATCAGTGGATCCATCAAAGACTGAAGTTATTAAAAATTGGTCCAAAACAACCATAGTGATTCATATCTATAGTTATTCGATATTGGATAGATATTATATAAACTTTTTGTAGAATTTACCATTGATATATAATATAATCACTGAGTTATCTATGAAGGGATTCAAGTTCTGTTGGACATATAAATGTGAGAAAATTATCATATTGCTAAAAATATGGTTGGTCATTGAACCTATACTCACACTACACTATAGTGGAGAAGAGTTTGTTCTCAATATCAATGAATCAAATAATTTGTTGATATGTGTTCTTATATATATTGGGATGGTGATTGATTATACCTCACATCAATTGAACGTTCGTGTGTAAAATTATTGGACTCATGTTGAGGAATTACCAACAGTAATATTTACTTTAAATATATGGAGTTGTTATCTTTATGTAGAAAGGTGTAACATATATACTAATCGACAATATTTCAATGCATATATTCACCCATAATATGTTAAATATGTTCTAGAGAAGATATTTGTTTTTGATTAAATACAATGACTACTCAATAAAATAAAAGTCAAGGAAAGTGAACAAGGTTAATGATGCTTTCATTTGAGAGGATCATGATAGTTTATCTATGATGAGGATCCCAAAAGATCCAATATTTCTACATTTTTAGATTATGGACCTTGAAATCTTGAATGAATGGGAAAAATTATTTCATTCTAAAATGAGTGTTATACCATATATCCTTATGAAGAATAAATAAGCATATAAGGAATATTTAGATCTATAAAAGAAGGGGAGAAATGTTATAGAGTTAAACCTTGATGACTACAGAGTGATTAGGTTAAAGAACTAAGCATGCATATGATCAATAATAGTCTCAAAGAAGTATTTGTTAGAAAAAACTTACAACACATCATTCTCTATTGATTTTATAAGTAGAAATATGTATAGAGATCTGAAATAGTATTTTAGGTGGGACAATATGAAGAGAGATATTATATATTATGTATACATGTTAATGTTATGTCAAAAAGTTAAGGTTGAGAGAAAAAATTATAAGGGGGTATTTCTGTAATTACCAATATAATAATTGAAATGGGAAAACATCACAAAGGATTTTTTTCATTAGAATATCGAAACATATAAAGTTAATAATGATATTTTGTTATAGTTTAACTCATTATGAATCCAACACAATTCATTACTATTAGATAATATTTATCTCCCAATTATATTTTTAGGATATCCATTAGGTTTAAAGATTTCATAGAGCCATACATTATATTTTATTTGATCGAGATTTGAGGTTTACCACAATGTTCTGGAGAATTCATCAGTAAGACATGGATATAGTGTTGTGATTTAGTACATCCTATCATCATTAGAATGATGGGAAATCTGAGAGACCCATAATCTCTAGATGATAATATAAGATAATGTTTTCCATATTTAAAATTTGGTTGGGATACAAACCATCATAGTACCAAATTATCTTTTAATAATAACTCTCACTCGAGCATTCAAATGGATTCTTATAAAGACCTTTATGGAAGAAAGTATATAACTAAAATATGTTGTGATAATGTTTGGGAAAGAAATAATATTATCACCTGAGCTAGCTGAAGAAATGGTTGAGAAGGCTAGTGGAATTCAACAACACATAGAGGAAGCTTATAGTTGATGAAGAGTTATGTTGATAATAATCTGTGAAATATTGAATTTTAAGTTGGAGAGAATATATTAACCTATGAATTTATGTATTGAAGAAGGTTATGAGATTTAGAAAAATGGGATAGTTAAGAAATAGATATATTATCCATTAAAATATTATTAATCATATCAGGATGGAAACTTATCACTTGGAGCTTCAAATAAAACTCACATAAGTTCGTGATGTGTCCCATGTATCTTTCTTGTAGAGGTAAATACTTGATCTTTCACATATACCAAAATTAGATGACATACTAATAGAAAATGGTTATTCCTTTGAATATAAATTTGTATAAATATTTTATCATAGTTAAAGTTATACAAAATAAGACTAATTACTCGTTAAATGTTCTTTGGAGGAATAAAAAATCCAAAGAAACTATATGGGAAATCAAGGATATGATGAAAAAAATATATCCTCATTTGTTTGTATAGATGTGATTATATTTCAAGGATGAAATTCATTTTTAAGGGGGTATAATGTAACACCTCAAGATTATATAAATATAAATATTCCTTTGAAAAAATATTGAATTATTTGATAGCTATATTTAAACGCAACATCAAGCTTAATCAAACCATGAAATACTATTTAATTATGATTATTTAATGTGACCATTATATTCTATAAATTAAATTACCTATATAAATAAGAATAAATAAATTATAAAAATTATTTATAACGGTTTTATTTAATTATAACTTTGTTAATTCATAATAAATAATCAATTTGTTTTTAGAAAATTCATTTTGTGGTTCAAAATATGTTTTCTTTAAAAATGGTTTTAATTTAATGTTTTGGCCAGTTATTGTATTTAATTTTTGAAATTTTTTGACATTTTATTTTATAAAAGGAAATAATTTTTGAATCAGCTTATCAAAATTAAGTTATGGTGAAATTTTGGTATTTTTATGAAAAGATAATTTTCAGTGAATAGTAATAAAATTTTGATTTTATAGAAAAATATATTTTCAATTAAATTATTTAAAATCATCCATTTTTTAATTAATTATAAAATTTCATTGGTTATTTTTATTAATAATAATAGATTCAATGTCATTGAAATTGAAATTATTCTTTATATTGGTATAAAAATATTTGTATACTTAAAAATGCATTTTTATGAAAAACTATTTTTCATCATATTTTGTTAGATTATTTAAAATTTAATTTAATATAATTATACAAATTGTATTTTATAAAATATATTTGATAATTTTAACCATTATTTACATTTTTTTAATTATTACACTTTATTTTTTTATAATTATTAGTAAAAAATGTAATATTGAGTTACCATGGTTAGTGTTAAAACATGTTTATCGAGGGGTTAAACTAAGAGATAAGAGTAATATTTATATATAAACTTAAATAAATCCTATTTATTTTCATATTAATACCCTATATCATATAAAATTTTAATATGAGTCATTTTCAATCCATTTGGATTTAATAGTACATTAAATATTTTAATATTTTGAAAAATTCCAAGTGTGCCCTCTACCTTCCCTATAAAAGGACCCCCCCTATTCTCTATTATCCACTATTAAGGAGACTCATATATCAGAAAGTAATTATAAAAATAATTTCCTAACATACCTCCCAAGATTATATAGGTTATGGTTTTATTAGAATACCATGTTATCAAGGCTTAACGTGTTAGCCCAATGAGGTTTTGTTAGCGAAGATGTATAACTCGTAATCAAGTACTTTCAATTTTTCTTTTTATTCCAACATATCTAAACACATTGTATCCAAAATAACATGACAAATTATTTATTATAAATATACCAATATTTAATTATTATTTTTGAAGATTTTTTTCCCATATCTTTGCTAACATATGGGAAATGAATGTATCGTTCGTCTGTATATCTGAACTACCATCTCCAAAAATAATATGAATCATTTACCATCATAGACTCATATGGTTATTTATAATTATAGAGTTAACATATATATATATAATATTTTTTATTTAATAATTTTTATATAAAAAAATATTATTTATCTTTAATTCTTTCTTTTTTTAGAAAATGAAAACATCATTCATGCGTGTGTACTGACTACCTTCTCAAGGAATGGTTTAATTCATTTTTCTATCTCCAAAATTTATAAATAATTATAAATAAGTAAATAATTAACATATATTATATTTATATAATGAATTAAATTATTTAAATAATAGAACCATAATCTATTTATAAAGACTATAACTACCGATCTGAATCTTTCGTGAAGTGTGAAACAGTTTTCACCAAGAAATGATGATTTTAATAAATAAATTTTAACAAATGAGAGTTTAAATGTTGTAAGTGGATCATGTATGGTATTTAAGGTATGCATATTATTTTTTTATATAATTATAATAAATTTAAATTTATTATATATTTGGTTATATTGCTTATGAAGAAAGAGAGACTTGATGTAAAGGTTTTTATCATACAATCTCATTTTTACCGAGATTGTTTATGCTTAAATTTACAATAATGAAATTATATGATATTACTCTCAAAAATATTATTTCAATTATTACCCTCTATTTATTTCTTAATATTTCAATTTATCCATCATTTTACATTCCCTCAGTACTCAAAATTCCAAAATAATGTTTTTATGAATGACTGACTTTGTTTCCTCTTCAAACGGGAATATTTTTCATCCATGTCCATATTTTCTTTAAAATATTTTAATTAATGTTTTTAATATTATGGAAATATTTATTAAATTAATTTTTACACATGTTTTAATTTTTACACTAAGTATTAAAAATAATATTCTAGTCATTTTCTGAATGAGGTACTTTTTCTCGAAGGTGTGAATGGAGTCTTGGTTTTAATGACTATAGAATAATTTTTCCCATCATCTGGAATATTCAATGATTTGAATATTTCTTTAAAATATTTCTTTTATTTTTCATAGAATATTTTTCTTTAATATTTTGGAAATATTTAAATTTCATATTTGTGATTTCAAAATTAAAAGTGTATTTTCCCCAAGAAAATATACTAGTGATATTTTAAAGGTATTTTCAACAATAAAAAAATCCCTCAATTTTATATATGTCGTACTGGATATATGACCCAATGATACCGTATTTGATTTTTATCAAGATAGTATAGGATTTTGATAGAGAAATACTGATGGAATTCATATTATTTTCTACAGTTAATGTTTTGATGAAATGATAAATGCTTTTATGATCTTGTGGCACAAAAATAAATGGATTATGAAAATGTGATAGGTGGTTCAATTATATCCCTCCAATGAATTAGGTAAAGATTAATGTTTTATGAGATAAAATTGTACCTGGGAGGTTATCAAAATCCCAAAAAGGGTACATGGGTGGTTATCCCAAGTTTAAAAGAGTGTACATGAGTGGTTAACCCAAACGAGAAGTAGGGTATTTTTTCCAAGAAAAACATGTTATGAATGTATTATTGGGTAGAATTAACATATGTTCTATATGATTATGATTATTAAAAAATTTATAATAATATTTTATGATATGATCTTATGCCAATTTTATACTCTCATTGATTGTGTTCTTTCATTCATTTATGATTCATGTCTTACGAAACACCTTGCTTTATGCTAAGAATCAATTTATGATATATGAATTACTGGGTAATGTTTTTAAATTATAATATGATGGTTTCATACCCTTATTCTAATGTTATACATTAATGATCATTGGTATCTCCATTTGTTTCCCTTACTGAAAATTTGAGATAACCCTTTTTATGTTTCCTTTCCCGAGGATATAAGGAAATTTTTTTAAGTATGCCATGTCTAAGAATGGTTCTAGTTGTGAAGAACGTAGTAGGAGATGTTTTAAATATTATATGTACCAATTGATTATGTATCCGAATTTCCAAAGACACTAAAACTTCATAGGTATAGTGATGATTATAATGAAATATAATAAATATTCATCAAATAAGATTTAATATTTTTTTATGAAATGTTTGGTTCACCTCCCTACATGCCTTTATTTCAGCTACTCCATAAACCATTAGCCCCAAATTATTTAGGATGTTACAGGGTTATTTTCTCTCTATTAATCCTCTAGTTACTTTCTTATAGCAATGTCTTATCCATCAATCTCATTAATCCATTTATCACTGTATGCTATATTCCATTTCAACTTATACATTATTTAGGAATATGATTCAAAATTAATATAGATATCAACCACTTTCTTTGATTTTTCAAGGTTCTAAGGTTTGAGATTTAAGATTTCCTCCTTTTACAAATCATTATAATCTTATTTTAACCATATATAGAGCCCAATATCTTATACCATGGAATTCACTTATTTTTCCGCTATCTAAATATCTATTTCTTTAAGAATGAATCCATCGCTAATTTGAGTTCAAGGACACCCTCAACTTTAAAATATTCACCTTCACTCTACTCCTCGCACTACAGTTTTTTGTGATAGTTATAATTATTTATTCTCTATGGCACAATCATCAATTAACTCTATAAACAATTTATATGACCTACTGATCTCTTTTTAAATAAATGACTTATTTTTAAATAAAATTTACATTAATAATTTTTTATATTTCACATCATTAGTAGATTTATACATGGGAGCATCACGTTCCTTGTTATCTCAGAACTTTATGAGATACTTATTAGAATGATTCCCAAACTATCTATTGAAAAAAAGATACTCGAAGCTTTAATTTATTATTTCCTTTTTCCCATTTTATATTTGATAAATTCAATGAAACCACCATATAAAAATCTTTTTTCCTCCATATTATCTTTAATAGTGATCTTATGTATTTTCATAAATTTAATTTCTCAATATTTATCTATTTCAAAATTATTATATTATTTATTTATCATCCCATGGGAAGAAAATATGTTATAAAAACATAAAAATACTGTTTTTAGGTCCTTTTAATTAATCATAGAGACCTTTGGATTGAAGGGTTGTGAAAAAATTCTAAATATTATCTTCATTTTGTTTATATATTTAAGGTTTTCATCACATTAAAGCATATTTTTGGACATCAAATCAACTCGATTGAACAATTAATCAATGGGTTCTTTAGGGTGTATCTACAAATCCTCACACTTATTAAATAATCCATTCAATTTTACTTTTAATTAATTGTAATTTACCTCATAAATATTTATCAACTTCTCCAATATGAAATTTAAGTATTTAAATGATTTCACTTGGTTAAATGAAATTGTAATAAGTCTAAATATAATACATTCAATGATGTGTTGTGGTATAAAAATTCACTAAATTTCTCTATTTTTTTACAAATTTAAAATTATATTCACTATCCATATTGGTTTTATAATCACACACATGAATTATAACTTGCCAATATCTTACTCGAGATAAAATCATTGTCTATCAAGATTACGTGTCTGATCATACAAATAAAAATCAATTAAATTACACCTCAATCAATGTAACTATCCACTACATGATCACTATTTTCAATGATATCCTCTTCTTATTTAATGTTTATAAAAATTTATCAATGGTATCTAAAATCATGTTGATTCTTATAGCCTCATTCCTATTAAATTTATTTTCTCACCCATTTACATTCTAAACTAGTTTCTCTAATTGAATATTAAAACTCAATCCTTCCCTTGAATAAAATATTTCTTTTATTTATGAAGGATTGGAAGAAAAATTACACCCATATATTCAAAAATCGATTCAATATCAACCCAGTTAAACCCCAAAATAATTATTTTAAAAAAATTAAGATATTGGAACTGTCCAACAATTGACATAGCTGTTTTAGTACCCTACATGTTCTAAGGTATGTATTTGTTAAACATTCTCCTAAACCATGTTTATATTTTGTTTCTTAGATGTTTTATGAGATGTAAAAGGGATGAGGTCCATTTTGGTAAGTCAATTATAATAAGATAAGGATACCATTTTTAATGGATTACACTAGGTACTCAATAGCCTCTTCTGAGCACCCAATTTACCAAGAAAAATGGGGGTTAACCCTTGGGGTGAAAAAAGATGCTAGTGACCCTATATTAGGTAATGGAGGGGTATTGGGTAACCTGTGAAAAGGAACTAAGTACCGTATGAACCTCTATATTTTTAAAAATAATAATTAATTTAATTATTTATATGATTAAATTCTATATTAAATGTGAAACCATCAATTTTTTTTATCCTAGATTTATAGATATGGATTCTCTACACTTAATTATCTCCCTTTAAAATTTGGATCTCCCATATTTAAATTCATATTCATGTATCGTCTATACTTATAGATAAACTAAATTATGTTTATCACCCCCTCTTATGTATTTTGACTTTTTTCACATAGTTTCATCATTATTCTCCAATTATTCCCTAATATATTTTCTTTTCATATTTTAAGAAATCCTCCATTTAAAGTTTTTTCATTTCATGATCTTAAACTTGTTGGATTCTAGTATGTCAAGGTAGGTGGTGCCTAAAATTTACCATAAATTTATATATGTTTCGAAATAACTTATGATGTGTAGTATCACCGACCATGCATTCCTGAATAAAAACTTATCTAAATTGTTTTTCTTTTCCTTATATGGGAGGGGTAAAGAAATTTTGGACTATGGTGGGCCTCCATGTGTTGGTGTTTTATTCCATGGATATCGATGGGAACATTCTTGATTCAGCGTATAGTGAACCACATACTAAGGAAACAATGATGGGTACCTTGATTTATATTTTTATGTAGTGGACATTGTTATATGACACTTTTCTTCTTTTGATAATAAGTCATGTACTCCCCATTATGTGACTATCCTTGTGTTTTGTTCATGTAAATTTGGGGTTTTATATAAACCTAATGGCTTATTGGAATGTATAAAGAGTGGAAATATCCAACCTTTCATAGTGTGGTCCAGGGTGAGGTGTTCCTTGGACATATTACAAAATGAATTCAAGGGTTATAACTGACTTAGTGATGTTTGTATAGGGTTTTTATGTTATACCTTGTTGTAATATTTAGTGCATTAAAAATTTTATGTGGAAATCCTTGAAGGGTTAAAATAAAATGGTCAAGATTCCATGAGACGAGACTAATATATATAGGGGAAACCATTTCTCTTTATATTCATTTTGATAGGACAAAACCATGATTCTCTCGGATTGTGAACATTTTGGAAATAGGGTCTCCACTCTAATAGTCTACATAACACTATGAGTTGGATTGAGATTCTATTTAGATGAGATAATATAGATGTGGGGTTACCTTTCTCTAGTTTATTTACATTGTTTATGTTGATATAGAGATATCTAAATACTATGATTTTTATTAACATAGAATACCCTCCCATTTGAATTATTATTGCCTTACAAGGGTTGATATTACAATGGGAGGTGATTTTTATAGCCACAAGACACATTCACATTGGTCTTATATTATGTTAAATGGGGATTGAAATACCATAGGACATAGATCT
The DNA here is from genome assembly GCA_963277665.1 of Viscum album. Taxonomy (NCBI): domain Eukaryota; kingdom Viridiplantae; phylum Streptophyta; class Magnoliopsida; order Santalales; family Viscaceae; genus Viscum; species Viscum album. The sequence goes on from OY728120.1 coordinate 2,089,642,643, forward strand.
TATAGTCAAGGTTTCCTATCCCCTTTTCACATATATCATTATGAAATGTATGAGAGGCCTAAGGGTTAGGACCAATGTATACATGGGGCCTCCTATCACATTATCATCCCATTACTATACTTGGAGGTAATGATTCCCTATAATCTAACATCCTTATAACCATTGGTAAGTAATTATGGATTATCCATATGATTTTATAGTAATATATTTAAAGACATTCCATCATTATTTTAGGAAGGTATGGTCACTCCCTAGGTGGATTGTTAAGTAGTCAATGGTATGATATTTATTATATTTATTATTATTTTATTATTTTTGGAATACGACCTCATGCGTACCCCAATTATTCTTGATTTTTTAGAGACACCATTAGTGGTAGACTAAGAAGTTATAATCATACCATGAACCAACATCCTAGTACGTGTGTAGATTTCATGTAATGTGACATAGGTAAGGAAAATTCCCAAATAATGATGGATAAGCAAGAGTTCTATGATTTAATTTGGGAAACTGGACGAAGTGAGGATTCCAGTCTAGTTTTTCCATGGTCTTTGGTGTTGTATTTATTTTGGACCATATTTTAATAACCCAACTCTAGTATAATAGATTCATTGGTTATTATAATTTATTAGTATGGAGTACAAGAGATAAAATTACACTGGATCCAATAGTTTTATATTCATAGGTGACTAGATAAATACATGATCTATATATTATATTCAAAAATATAAAATAAATATTAACAAATCAATAAAAATAATTCTTATGCTTAACATATACATGAAACTTACATAGTACTTTTATTAATTTATTAGGGAAAAGGAAAAAATAAAGGGTGGGCTCAGATTCTTAGTAAAAGGTTGTGTACAATGGAAAATAAAATTGATAATCTTGGAATAAATAATATTTCCTAAATAAATAATTTAATATATGTCATGTAAGAATAATATATACATATAATACATGATAAATGGAAGAAATATTTACGTGGATAAAAAATAAATGAATTCACTATAATGGAATATATAATTTAGGACATCTTAATTATACCATTAATTCCTCATCCAAGACATCATTACTCTTCCATTAAGGCCTTATTTAATGATATAATACAAAATAGGGTTATAAAACACCAAATAACCCAAATTAGCTTATGTTGTGAGATATACTAATTTACTGATAGGGTATATAATTTTATCCCCCTCCCATCATATAATAAGCCTTATTCATCCATTATATGAAAGTTATTTCCTAATAATACATTTAAAAATGTTCAAATAAACCATTCAAATACACATATCTTAGTATTCAATAATTGTGCACATAAAATAAATGGGTATACAAATTTTAAATGTTTATCCGATCTATTGAATTTCATATATATATATATATCGAGGTAAATATCCATAAATATAGTAGGAATAATATCAATCAATTTGATTTTCATATTCTCCCATGGTTCATTGCAGGTGATTTTAGTGTAGTGGATGATCCGAATGAAAGGAAGGGGAGAGAACCTTTTTCTAGAAGAGAAAGCTTAAATTTTGATCAATATATGGTGGGTAAAGGTCTTATAGATCTTGGGTTTTTAGGTGAAAAGTTCATGTGGTTTAATAATCAAAAATGGAGTTGTCATTCTTGGAGTCGTTTGGATTGATGTTTGGGTAATATGAAGAGAATTTCTATATTTTATAGTTCTCAGGTGGTTCATTTGGATCATTTTTTTAGATCATTCCCTGTTTCTGCTAAATGTTGCTTCTAGAAATGAGAACAGTGATAGATTCATATATTTTCTACATTGGGCTGGAATTCTGGGTTTTCATGATATGGTTCGTCTGATATGTAATGAGTCCTCTCAAGGGAATACATGGAAGAAGATTAATAACAAACTAAGACACCTTAAGAGTTAAATGAATATGTGGAAAAGAGATATTCCTTCCATGGACAGGGATCTTGATGCACTAATGAAAGATTAAGATTTCTATAAAATAAAACTGCAGGAATATTGGAGTGAGTCTATTTTTGAGAAGCTGGTTGTTAAGAAGGATGTTTTGTCAGATTTTATTTTGAAGAAAGAGATAATTTCCTGGGAAAATGAAAGGATAAAGTGGTTAAAATAAGGGGATAAAATACTAAATACTTCCATGCTTGTATCAGGGATATTAAAGTGTTTTTAGAACAAAAAATTATGCTAGAGTATAGTCATTTCACTAATAATAGGGATGTGATTGGTAATATGGATAATAATTATTTAAAGGAACTTCTTATTGGCCCTAATCCGCAACTGCCTAATGGGTACCTAGGGGGGGTCCTTCTAATGTTTTTATGTGATTCCAACTTCAATTTTTGAAAGTGAAAATAAAAGTTTGAGTGCCATACCATAGGAGGCTGGGATTTTTACAACTATGATGAATCTGAATCCAGATAGTTCTATTGGTCCCGATGGGTTTCATGCATATTTTTATAGAGATTCATGGGATATTATCAAAAGATATGTGATTATGGCTGTTTAGAATTTTTTTAGGGAATATTCCTTCCCAGAATTTATTGTGCCACCCAATTGGTGCTTATCCCTTAGATTAAGCATCCTTCCTCTATCTTCCATTTTGTCCAATTAGTATGTGTAATGTATCTTACAAGATTCTTTCTAGTTTTATCAATTCTAGGCTATTGGTTTATCTTCTCAATGGATTTCTATGGAACAACATGGTTTTGTGAGGGGAAGATCAATACAGGGGGCTATAGCTTTGGATGAACAATTGTACAGGGATATCAATATCAAAACTCGTGGATCCAATATGGTTCTTAAGCTCGATATGAATAAATCCTATGACCATATGGAATAAAGTTTCATCAATAGATTCATGTCAATTATGGGGTTCTCTCCTTGTAATGTTGATATTATTTTTATATGTTTTAGTTCTGCATGGATGATTGTTTCTTTCATGGGTAAATCATTTAGTTTAATTAAGGTAGCCCGAGGTCTAAGGCAGGGAGAACCTATTTTCCCAAGTATTTTTTTATAGCTCAAGATGTTCTCAACCGTCTCATTCATAGAAACATATGAAATTAGGATATGATACCTTATTGTAGAAGAACATATTCCCCATTGGTTTCTCATCTTATGTTTCAGGGGATACAATGATATTCATGAATGCTTTAAGTAATCCATTAAGAAGTTTTTATTGTATTATGGAAAGTTATTTCATTAGAGTGGCCAGTTTGTGAATAAAAGTAAGAGTATTTTTTTTATATCCAGCACCTGTTCGGTTACAAGGATGGGTAGGATGTTCTTTATTCTAGAAATGAAAAGAGGTGAGTTTACTACTAAATATTTGGGGCACCCCTTTCTCCTAGAAGGCTCCATATTTTTGATTTTGACAGTCTTGTTAGCTAAATCCTAGATCGTGTTCTTAATTGGAAAAATATTTTCTTATTATTTGGTGGAAGAATTACCTTGGTAAATAATTTGCTATTGTCCACATCGATTCATGTCCTCTCCTCATTCAAAGTTCCTAAAGGTGTTACCAAAAAAAGAACACTTGCATTATATTCTTATTGGGAGAAGTTTTTTTTGTGTGTAAATATTCCATCTTCTCATTACCTTCATATTTTCTTCCTTTATTGTGTCTTTCTTCACACAATCATTCCCTTGTAAATATGTGTTTTCATTTCCTTCCATGTTTCATTTCAAAAAAATGTGCATTGCTTTTTCTATGTTTGTGTTTTAACCCTCTTCTTCTCTCTCATGGACATTATATTCCTACTATCCCATAGCCACAGAAAAAACCCTTAAAAAGACCTCTTGATTCTTGTGCACTTTGGATAGGTATTGGAAGCTGAGATCTCTTTCAAACTCTAAGATTTTCACTTTTGGTTGGTGACAGAGTGAACCTCCACAAATGAATTTTATCATCTTGAGAGGTGTGAGTTTTGAGTGTCCACATTTTACATTTATAAATTTGAGCATGAAAAATGAATTATTTTTAGAAAATTTTTTCTGTAACAACTTGTGGTGGAATTCAAAATGGATGAGTGAAATAGTCTAAACCTCCCCTGATTGGAGAAAAGAAAATTTTAATATTTGTTGGTGAGTGAAAATGATTTTGTCATGTTTTTATATTAGTTGCACATGAGGACATGCACAAGATTAAGTGTGGGGGAGTTGATGTTATTAATATTTTCATGAGTTATTATATACTACCTTTAGTGATTTTATATGAAATATGCATAATGTGTGTGAAATATGAATGTTTTAATAATAAGTATAATTTTTGAGCATTTTTAGAAGTAGTCCAATTGAGTCAGTTTACTATATTATTTATAACTCTCACCTTTATGATCGAAATTGTGTGGTTCCTCTTTTTTAGGATTCCTAAATCAATATAAAACATTTCATTATAAGGGATCATGGTCTAATTCTGCAATTTGACAGATCAAATTTACCACACAAGATGACCCAAAGAATTTGTGAAGAAACTGGACCAGCCATGATGATTGAGTTACTAGTCTCACTCCCGAATCCCATATTTTATGAAACTCCACCATGTGTTCATTATTATCCAAAAGAATCAGGGATAAAAATTTCAGGGCCGAAATCGAAGAACAAGGGGCCCAAATGAAGCTTTGAAGTCCATCCCACCATTCTGACCGACAGTTAATATCTTGAAACTATTCGTGATATATCTCATGATTTAATCATCAAATCAAGATGATATTTTTAAGTGCTAAATAGGAGATATAGGTGGGATAATTTTTGGAAGAAAGTATTCGGTTTTGAAGACATCTTCATATTAAAAAACCATTTCACATTTTAGACATCAAAATTATTGGATTGAAATGGTCAAATTAACTTTGTTTAATCAACCGGCGAAAACATTGGATCCTTAAGTCCAAATGACTCAATATTTTGAGATAGGCCGGAAAACATTATTTTATTCAACTTTGAAGAAGGATATATCTCGAGAATCGGCTTTCTGGTTGTCCAAATCGTCGATCCAAGTGGAAGTACAGATTGGGAATGCAAACAGTCCACTTCCTTGGGCTATAAATACATCCCCCTCCACTCCTTCAAAGGGGTTGGAATTTCAAAAGATATAAGATCATATTGGCATGACCAAAGCCTTTCCAAATGCTTTATAGGATCTTCCATACTCAAGTTTTCACTTGAGAGACCTTTCCTCCTCTCTTTGTTTTCATTTACTTTTATGTTCTCCATTGTTGTAATTTTGTTAGTCATTTCCTTTGTAATTATGTTTTAATGCAAGTTTCTTCATCAATATATCTTATTATCATCCACCTTCTGTAGTATAATATTAATGTTCTTAAAATAGTTTAAATACAGTTTAATCCCCTTCCCTTCTTTTTCTTTCTAATTCAATCTAATGTCCATTTTTAATTCTCATCATTGTTTGTATGTGTGTGTTTGGCGCACAAGTATTTTCTTATCCCTTTATTTATCTTCTCTTCTTAATTTATCATCATCATAATTATATCCAGATTAGTAATAATTTTAATTTCTGGCCAAATCATTAATTGGGGTGAGTTATAATTTAGGTATGTTAAGTGATTGAGAGCTTTCACTCGACGAATGTTCTTTAAATTAACATTGTGTATGTTGGAATTAACAAGTCATGGATTAATGACATTCTTTGTTTAAAATATGGATTCCATGGATTATTGGAACCATAAATACAATACCACAATCATGTACTAATTGAGATTATAATCCTAGTTAATTTAAGGCTTGGATTAAAGCCTTAACACTTAGTAATTGAATCAACGTCAACTAGTGACATGGGTGTTAATCCAATGAAATATAAAGAAAAGAGCAAGCGTATCACAAGATTAACTACCTAATGATGAAATCATCCCAATATTTTTCAAATTATTAAATAAATATTAATCAATCAGCCATTTAAATTAAGCTCTGAAAACAAACCCCCAATCAAAATACAATTAACTAAAAACAAATGACTATTACAAAGTATCATCGCTGATGATTCGACCCGAGTGCTGCTATACACATTAGCAAAGCACTGGAACCTTGACCGGTTGATATGCGACAATGGGACGTGCTTTTCAACTAGTCTTTCTAGATATTTAGGAAAGGGGATTTGTTGTTCTGGTATCAAAATTGGTGTGGGAGGTCCGTACTTATCCCTTTTTACCTACTACTTCCATTCCTTTTAAAGAGTCTTTCCAATATCCTAAGTTCCTCAAAGTAGTCATGAATAAAAATCAGTACAATTTGTGTAATATTATTGAAATAACCAATGATATAGACAAATATGTTTTCCCCTTCCCCATCTGACCTTTTCTCTATGAGGGACTACCATAGGTCTTTGAATATGCAGATTCAGGGGGATGTTTTGAATGAAACTCTTTGGGTCAAGAATTTACCAAACATGATTAATTTTCATATCTAGAGGATTAGAAATAATGAAATTCCTATAGATCAAAATAGAAAATTATGTGGGGTTTATATTGTCTCTAGATGTGTCTGTTGCAGGGTGCATAAGGAAGAAAGACCAGATCATCTTTTCATTAGAAGTGAATGGGCACATGTGGTGTGAGGTTATTTTGGTGAGTTCACTACGTCACCTAATTTTAATATGGAGGATATGTCTTTTCTTGACTAAAGGTACCATGGATCTGGGAGAGAAAACATGGAAATATCTGCTCGGATATTGATACTCCAAGTTGTATGTTGGTGCATGTGGAATGCGAGAAAGAAATGGATTTTTGAAGGGGTGGCCTCGAAGGGATACCAAATTATTTCCAATGTTATACTTATGATATATGATTTTGTTAAAGTCTTGGGTATCTGGATGGAAGATCATTCTTTACACCAGCTATTGCAGGGTTTTGATCTACAATCCCATAGGAATGTTTGTAATATGGGTAATTGGGTATACTAACATCCTTCTCCTAAAGGTCTAAAACTAAATTTTGATGGTTCTTATGTGGCTGGAAATATTCATGGAGGAGGGGTGGTGTGAGATAAGAGTGGTTCAGTTTTTCTATCTTTTTTGCATCAGTCTTGGATAGGGGAAAATCTTCTGGATGAAGCAAGAACCATGCTCGAGGGTCTCATTATTTGTATAAAAAAGTGTTTAGCTGTTATTGAGGTTGAAATAGACTCATTACTGTTGTATAATTCTATTCAAGGTGCAGGTATGATTCCTTGGTCTATTCTTTATATCACCAGGAATTTTAGTAGTATCTTGGGGGAAAAAATCATAGTTTCTCATACCTAGAGGGAGGGAAATAAATTGGTAGAATAATTAGATTTGGTGAGTTATTATGATGTTAATAGTTTTTTGTTTGATGAATTTTTTAGTTTGAATTCAGAAGAAGTAAATTTGACTAGAGGGGATTCCCTCAGTATTCATTTTCTTGACCTCCATAGGCCCTGTTGTTTTTTTTGGTCTTCCTTTGTAGAATTTTCATTATCCTTTGTTTTTCTCTATAAATAAATTTTTTAATGTTGATGATGACAGTAGGAATAATAAGATATTCAAAATTCAATGGAATGTATCCTTAATTTTGTTAAAGCATAGTGAAATAATTTCATCATATATGGGTATTATTGGAAATTACACAAATTAAGGAAATTGTTGGAGACTAATGAAATGATAGAGAAATTCCCTATTGAATTTTATGATATGGAAATATTTTGTCTCAAAAATTAATAATTAGGGAAGTATAATAAGAGGAAAGGAAAATTCTTGATAAAATCATGGATTTTTAATAATGAGACATAACATCATTACATTAGAAAATGTAAATAAATTCAAAGGATATTTGAATGTGAAAGTAAGATAATGTTATGGAAATAGATATAATGATATAACCCTTAAATTTTTTTTATGATGAAATAATTAGATAATCAAAATTTAGGAATCCAAAATTGAAATGTAGATATGGGGTTAAGGACCCTTACCCTATATATTTCTTGAGAAAAACTATTAGGACTAGTTTTAAGAGGGAAATGGAAAATTTAAAACACTTATCTACATAATTATCCTCCAAAATATTATTGAGAGGAAATGTAAGAGAAAAAACATGCTCAATGATTTTAGAGTGTAGATGAATCATAGGATAGGTGGGTATTTATAGGAAATTAAGGGGGATTATTTATTAATTTGAAAACAAAATCCATAGAATTTATGTTATGTAAAAACATAAAATTACTAATTTTTTCATGTTTTTAAATAATAGTATTAGACATTTATGACCATTTTTTTTACTTTATAGGCTTACTAACTAAAATAACTTAAGTTATATTATTTTGTACATGGAAATTATTTTTATTCTTGAACAATTGTTTCTAAAGACTTAAAATATTCTTTAGGGTTTGGGAACATCATTATATGTATAAAAAAACAATTTATTATTTTAGAACATATTATTTAAAATTATAAACATAATTATTATAAATAAATACCTATAATTATTTATTACATAATTTTTACATAAAAATTATGTCATAATTCATACCATACACATATACAATATTTTACTATTTATCCAAAAATTTAATTATCTTAGAACGTTATAAAAAATTCATCATTGGATAATTTTGGTATATTAACTCTAAATTTTCATTTGTTTGTATGAAAATTATTTTATATAATTTGAATTTTTAATTGAAAAATTAAACCCTTAGTGTATTTTACAACATTGAATTCTTTTTCAAAAATATAGAGCACTTCTTTAACAAATATAATTTTTATTCTAAGACATACGTTGGAATTTATATTACTATTTATTGATAAATATATGTTACTAATATTTAGTAATTATATTTTTAAAAAATAATTTTATGTATTTTATTGGACATTTATATATATAATTGCTATAATACCATTACAATAGTGTTATTCCCATTGTTCATGTTACAATCGTCCACTTACTATTCCAAAGATCATGTTACTACTTATATGCACACATTATCATAAAAAATAAAATCATTCTTATCCTTCCATTAGTTCCTCAATCATGTCTATTCCATTTCTTATTGATTTCTTCATAATAAGAATACACCTTATATATTAGTAACTCTTTTTAGAGTATAATCCTTTGAAGTTCAAGATTAGAGTGGTTCTCTATATTATTATGTGTTATATAAAACAAGTTATAACTATTATTATGAATGTAATTTTTAGTGTGTATTGTATTATGATTATGAAATAAAATGTATTTTAATTTTAAAAATATGTTTATTTATTATAATCTTGTCTTAGTTCTTACATTCAATGCCCCCAAAATATTTTTGTACTTGAAATTTGTGTTATATTTCATTCCATAAATAAATGTGGGTAATTATTAAAAATTTCCTCCTTTGGTTCGCACATTACAACCTATACCTTTTTATTCATTCAAAGTACATTCATTGATCTATTTTTTTAATTCTAGAACTTTTTTTAGTGTCAAACATTTGGGAATTATTTTCACTGTTAGAAAAGTTATGTTCTAGATCTATTTATTTTATGTCAAGTATGTTCATTTGGTATAGTATATAATCCCTCAACAGTGACCCATAAAGGATTCCACTGAAATTAAAGAGGTTCAATTCATTACTAAATATTATTTCACTGGTCCAATTCATTCCAAAATTTCAAAAGTCCAAATTTATCTTGGACATAGATACCACTTCTTACCATCCATTATAAATATGTTCCATAATTATAATTTCAAGAAGTAATGTTCCATTACATGGAATTAAAATAACTTATTTTGATTATCAACATATATTTTATATCTATTATAATATTTCTTGGTATAATTCAATATACATCACATTTTCTTAGTTGTTTCTTCAATGATTTCTTGACCAACTACTTTTTTTTCTATGACCACATTCCAAAAAGTTAGAGTGAAACATTATTTCACATATAATGAATTATATAGTTCATTTTATATACATAAATAAAGCTATTATTTTATAAAAATTCCACCGAAGGTAGATTATAATCCCAGGTTCCTTGGATGTTTAGTACACAAGACCCCAACATGTGCTCCTTTGTTTGGATAATCCTCTTAGATTTCACATTAGTTTAAGGATAATAGGTAGTGCTCAAATGTATCTTTTTTTTCAAATATATCTGAAGTCTCCTCAAAATTTTCAATGTGAAATGGGGTTCATGATCAGATAGGATTGAAATAGGTGTTCCATGAAGTATCAAAAATTCATTGGTATAGATCTATGTAGAACACTAAATGGGTATATCATCCCTTATTTTTAAGAAATGTGAGGACATGGTAAAGTGATCCACAATGACCCCACATAGAATTTTTCATCATAGATGTAGAGACCCGAAGCTTGACGTACATAGACATTACATTACTTTTGCATAATACTTAGTACATAACAAAAATACACACACAAGGATCGTAATAGTTTAGTGTCTTTGGAAACTCGGAACATAATCTTCTAATCATGGTGAAAGAACTCCAATATCTCCCATAAAGATCTCCCCTTTTTTTTACCTAAAACCTTTCTTTATATCCTGGGGAAAAGAAAACATAAAAGGGTGAGCTCAAATGCTCAGTAAGGGTAAACAAAAGAAATATAAATCTCATCGTATACACAAGCACATAACTTTTGGAAATCTTAACCTGCAAAAGAGATCATAATTTCATAACATGGGATAAATCATGGCAGTGAAATGTAATCACAATAATCATAACTTAAAACATGAAAATTTGTGGCATTCACACATAATCATAGATAATCATTTCTTGTTAGTCAAGACTCATTGCCAAGACTATCTTAGTGGACAAAGTCCCTTTCTGAATCGAGTAACCCTCGTTTCAGTCCTGTTTCACTGAACCGGTATAACCTACCATTCCAGCCATGTCTATCTCATGAGATATAAAATCTTTACCCAATGCATTGGAGGGAGATATAGGTCCCACCCATCTCATAATGATACCATTCTTATGTGTGCCACAAAATCATAAATCATACATCATTGCATAACCCATGTAATAAAAATGGGAATCTTAAACATCGTGACATCTTAAAACCATTCATGTAACATAAAGGAATTCATAAACATAATTCCATCACAAAATAGTCAAATCAATGTAATAATAGGGATAAAAATGGAACCCTTTATTATCTTAGATGGAAAATAATTTTGATAAAACACCTGAACTCCATTCTTGAGGAAAATATCCTTTCTTCTTCAAAAACACTTTTCTTTTCTTAACATGTCATACAACTATAAACTAAAAGAAGTTGATTAAAAATAAACTTGAAAACTTGTAAAGGAAGCTTCTTGGAAATAATGTTTTAAAAATACATTCATGCCGTATAAGTTAAAAAAAACATTCTTCGTACTTTTGTCGGAAAAGTCAAAAAGTACCTCGTACGAAAAATGACAAAAGATTCCTTTCATATCTTTTACTAAAAACTCACCAAAGGGTAAAATAGGTTTTAAAAAATTGTAGGTGTATGGAAATAATATTACATATTAAGGTAACATTTATGTGGATGATAAAATACACCCCAGTAAATACCAACGTATAAGCAATCTCGGATAAAAATGAGATTGTGATATTTCCCTTACCTTAGGTCCGATTTGCTTCGTATGTGTCCGAACCTCCTGTATAATGATTTAAATAATGTAATTGACTTATTAAATAATCATATTCCTTGTTATTATATCATATATGGTTCACTTATGACATTATATTACCCGTTCTTTTGTAAATTCCATGTTAAAGAAGCGTTTTGGGTAAAATCGTTTCATTTATCGTAAGTGTTTTGACTTGTTGTTCTTGACATCATTATTACTTATATCATGATTTACTTACTTCCAGAATATAAAACATGATTTATATATCATATATATTCAGTATATATATATATATAATAGATAGATAAATAAAATGAAAAACACCGTTCATGGAGACGGTAGTCCGTACGTACGCATGAACGCTGTTTTCCTTTCCTTATTGTCTTGAAATGGAAGTTAGTAGACGACATACATATATATATATACATAAATCCAGTAGCTTTATAATGTCATATATTTCATTATTATTTCTTATATATACTTTATAATCATTCTTAAATGGTTAACATGGAGAATGAATCTCATCGCGTCGTGGAGACGGTAGTCCGTACGTACGCACGAGCGATGATATCATTTCTATAAATATTGAATTGAATTGGAGTGGATTATAAAATATATCAGAATCAATATGATGTTGTAATAACTATGTATAGTTATTCTTTACACCATTATACCCATCCATGTAAGGTGGTGGTGGAAAATAGATTACACCACGGCGTGGAGACGGTATTCCGTACGTACGCACGCGCGGTGATTTCTTTTTCCGTAGGATGGATAGATGGTGAAATAGGGTTGTTTCCTACTTATAATAACATATCAGTATATGAGTGATACTGATGTTATTACTTCATAATGAAACAACCTAAGAAGAATAAGTGGAAGAAAAAAAATAAAGATGAAAGAATTGGTAACGGTAATTACCTCTTCTTTGAAGCGCCTCTTTGAGACCGCCTCTTAGGGCACTAAAATTGGTCTTTGAGGAAGACCAGAACCTCTAGGATGTTTCTAGGGAAGTGGAGAAGAGATTTTGGCAGGGGTTGAACGAGCTTGAGTGCTCAAATTGGTGTGAGGAGGAGGGGGAGGAGGTGTCCTTTTATAAGGGAGGAGAGGGGCACCTTAGGAATACCTCAAAATATTATTTTATATTAATGTCAAAATCGGTTTATAATGGTTCCAAAGGGTCTTATTTCGAAGCTAAAGTGGGGTTGGGTCGAAATCCTATCAACCAATAAGATTTAGACAAGTCTAAGGTATTATTTTAACCTTATCAATTAGATTTAACTCTAAGTTAAATAATTTAACTTTTACCGTGTCTTTTTGTTTTCTTTCACTATATGGTTAATACACTTACTATAACATGCCAAACGAACCCCAAATTGTTTATTAGTAATACATATATCCTTATCTAAGTCATTTGGCCGAACCTTAGATTTTTAGGAATAAAATAACAATTAATAATATAATATTTGATTTAAAAACTATTTTGTGTCAATTTTGACACTATTTTATATATGATTTTTGTGAAAGTCCTAACAGAATTATATGTTAGAACCAAGTTGATTAAAGAAATACTAATATATCATAGTAACCTATAAAATTAGTGGAATTCATAAAAAGTCTAAAATTACATTTAGTTTGGTGTTTATAACATCAGTTATGTCAATATTTCATTAATAAGATAATTACTGCATCATCTTTGTGTCATAAATAAATTAAATTATTTGATGTCTAAAAATTACAAATAAAATACCATTATGTAAGAAATCGTTTTATCTTTCTAATGAATATTTAAAATCTAATTTATCTTATGTATAACCCTATATTAAAAATGTTTTAGTAAATAAACTTTGATTTTAACTCTTTTAACTCTTCTTTGAATTAAATAATATTAAATGTCCTAATCTAATCCAAGTGGGCCTAAATGATAATATTATACACTTAAGGTTGTTTTTGGTCGAGATACACTTGTACAATAGAATTAGGACATGTGTTAGGGTAATATTAATATCATTATTACCCCTAATTACCCTATTTACTTTTAACCGTGGTAAATAAAAGTAAAAAGTTACTATTCACCAAAAATTATTTTCATCTCATTGAACCACATTTTACTTACTGACATCAACCGTGTCTCTCGGATTTTTGAAATTCCATTCATAGAAGCGGTAAAATTAAGATTTATGATGAAATTAATTTTTTTAACTACCACTTAGTAGTTTCACTATTCATAAAAAATTGATGTTTTTCAGAACAATGCCAAAATTTCATCCTAAGCTATATTTCATATTCTGAATTCAAAAATGAAGTCTATTTTACCAAATTCATATCATAGAAGTTGCATTAATTAATTTTATAATTAAATCCCACTGTTAAAACAAAGAGCGTGTTTTTAAGAAACAATATTTATCAAAAGATTGACACTTGTTTATGTCTGGTTTAAATGTGAAATTACATCCAATGACCAAAATTGTATTAAATTGTAAAAATATATTCTAAATATACTTTAAAACCACTCAAATTAATAATTTATCACTATTAATTATTTCGATTGAAAAAGTTGTTTTTAACTAAAATTTAGTATTTTTCACTATTCATCAAAATATGAAAGTTATCCGAAAATCACCAAAATTTCACCTTAGGATAAATTCGATACTCCGAATCCAAAAATAAAGTCCATTTTGAGAGATAAAATTTCTAAAATTTTAAAAGCTGGTTATTACTATTCATAACGGCTAGTTATAATAATATTTTAATAGCATATCGTTGTTTAGTGAAACTCGGTATTGCGTACTACACACGCTATCGAGGAAGGTTGTGATTGCATGTAATGCAAGGCAAGTCAAGGATGCGTGTTGTGCAAGCTCCTTTTGGTGTAGCGTAAAACACAAGACATTAATAAAATTAAAAATAATATTTTTCATAAAATCTTGGGCTGTTACATTCTACCCCCTTTAAAATGAATTTCGCCCTCGAAATTCGTCGGGGTTATAAATGGTTTACTATTCGAAAGTTTCTTTAATAGAAACCCACATCATAAAAAGGAATACCAAAACCAATATTTTAAAACAAAAGTATGAAACTTAACGGTTACCCAAATAAACTAATCACTGGGTTTCCACACAGGTGAAAATATGGATATAGAAGAAAAGTCTAACCATCATGTTCTGATGGAGAGTGGTAGAGAACATGGCTATGGAATAGCCAACAATCACAAATCCATAAATTTGTGACGATCTAAGGTACCATCCGATTCATCAGGTATAAGATCACTAGGACAAAATTTTTGGTTTTCAAGATCATTTCCCTAAAGTTGATGAATTAAAAGAAATACTTACATGATTTTGGTACAATCTCACTGTTGTTCGTGCCTCGAACAATTTCCACTTCATATCTTAAATAAATGAAGTTGAATTTGTTATTCGTGAAGTGTTAGCAGATCATGTGATAGAATGACGGGTCATTCCATCTATCTCAAACAAAAGGTTAGCAAAAATTATATACATAAGTCGATCTATAGTGAGATTAATCATATATGGTTCCTAAAATGGACTTATACTTCATATATCATACTTCTTAATAAAGTAAAACTAGTTTCTACTAAACAGGGACTTCCTGTAGGCCAGTGGTAAGCGATAAAGGCCAGTCGCACTTCGGTTGTGGGTTCGATTCCCACAGCCTTGTCCGACGCGATGGGCTGTCGCCCGTCCTGCAGGTTGTCCTTTTTCTAAAACTATATTACTATAACATCCCACCAATAATATCGAGAAAACTTCTATCCTTAAACAATACTAACTTATTTCCAACATAATCCATTCCAATCTTTAGGATTATCCATAATACTGCAGTCCACTCTCATAACATAGTGAAAACGATTACCAGAGATTTAACACCATCGTCGATCCCCATAAGATTTGTCTTGTTGGTCACATTCTAAACATTCAAAGTCCTTAATCATGTATTCTCTTGAATACCTTAGTGAAAACATGAATGCAGTTTAAAGTTAACACTTTCCACATACCAAAATCCTCAAAATTCTATATACTCAAACCATGATATCACTTAGTCCTTATATCAATCATGAGCTCATGAATACTGTTAAACATTTCATTTTCTTATTTTCCCTTCATTATGCGCATATCATCTTATTTCCAAAAATATCTCAATCACTTTGAATACCACATTAAAACAATACATAAATATTCCAATACTCCATGATACAACATTATTTTGGAATCCCATTACATAAACACTTAATCATTCCACCACATCGTTATCATATTCAACATCGCCAATAGTGATCGCGTGTGACTTCCCTTTGTCCTTTGCCTTCAGTGGTTGCTCATGTTGATCATCACTAACCCTTGGATTAGGGCAATTATTATCATAATGCCCCATTTCCTTGCACTTGAAGCATTGAAGTGTTGGTGGTGCGTTCTCTGCAGTGTTTGCTTTATTCACATCATTAGAAACCCTTTTTCCATTACTTCGACACTCAGCTGCTCGATGACCTTCTTTTACACACTTAAAACATTTTCTAGCCCCTTTAAGACAATCTCCACCATGCTTCTTTCCACACTTTGTGCATAAGGAAACATTCATCTTCTTTTCACCATTATTATGAGATTTCTCCTTGAACTCCATCTTTCGTTTCTTGTCAAAACCATGAGATGGATATGTAACACCAACTTCCATTTCTACCTTGATAGCACAACGCACAATTTCTTCATAGCTACTGAAGTCTCTTATAGCTAATGCCCTTCGAAGCCTTGGTTTTAAGCCACTGAAAAATCGATCAACTTTACTTTCAGGATGGATGATAATGCCAGATGCATACCTTGCAAGTCTTGTAAAATTCTCTTCGTATATACCAACAGATTCATCATCCTTCTGCTTCAGCTCAATAAACTCCTTTTCCATCTTTGTTTGAAGAATACGAGGGAAGTACTTACTGAAAAACAAGTTCTTGAACTCATCCCATTCCATGGACTCAATTTCATCTCTTGGCCTCGTATTCTTGATAAGATTCCACCATTGATCAGCTTCACCTTCCAAACGATATACTGCTAAGATGACTTTATCATGTTCAGAACATTGAAGAACTGAAAATATCTTTTCAGTGGTACTGATCCATTGTTCAGCAACAAGTGGATCAGAAGTCCCACTGAAAGAAGGTGGACATTGCCTCATGAAGGACTCAATAGAATATTGTTCCCTTCTCTGCTCATTTGGAAGTCCAGAATGATTCATAGCTTGTGTAAGTATAGCAATAAGATTTTGCACTCCATCTCCCATAACATTTGTTTGTTCAGGAGGGCAATCATTGCATTGTCCATTGCATTGATCAACACGGTTCCTTCGGGTTCCAGCCATCGTCTAAAACCCAAAAAGAATAGTGTGAGAGGCAAAAATCATGCTAGGGAAAACAACATAATAAAGGGGGAGTACCTTCAATATCCAACATCTTAGGTTTAATTCTATGATCGTTATCGTAATTCTAGTACTATAACCTATACGTATACTTATCCCTAGGGACATCCCTAGACATACCTTAGAAATATCTCTAGGGATCTCACTAACGTTTTCGCATCCTAGTTTCCAAAGGTTGACTAAACCTTTCCTCTGATACCAACTGTAGAGACCCGAAGCTTGACGTACATAGACATTACATTACTTTTGCGGAATACTTAGTACATAACAAAAATACACACACAAGGATCGTAATAGTTTAGTGTCTTTGGAAACTCGGAACGTAATCTTCTAATCGTGGTGAAAGAACTCCAATATCTCCCATAAAGATCTCCCCTTTTTTTACCTAAAACCTTTCTTTATATCTTGGGGAAAAGAAAACATAAAAGGGTGAGCTCAAATGCTCAGTAATGGTAAACAAAAGAAATATAAATCTCATCGTATACACAAGCACATAACTTTTGGAAATCTTAACCTGCAAAAGAGATCATAATTTCATAACATGGGATAAATCATGGCAGTGAAATGTAATCACAATAATCATAACTTAAAACATGAAACTTTGTGGCATTCACACATAATCATAGATAATCATTTCTTGTTAGTCAAGACTCATTGCCAAGACTATCTTAGTGGACAAAGTCCCTTTCTGAATCGAGTAACCCTCGTTTCAGTACTGTTTCACTGAACCGGTATAACCTACCATTCCAGCCATGTCTATCTCATGAGATATAAAATCTTTACCCAATGCATTGGAGGGAGATATAGGTCCCACCCATCTCATAATGATACCAATCTTATGTGTGCCACAAAATCATAAATCATACATCATTGCATAACCCATGTAATAAAAATGGGAATCTTAAACATCGTGACATCATAAAACCATTCATGTAACATAAAAGAATTCATAAACATAATTCCATCACAACATAGTCAAATAAATGTAATAATAGGGATAAAAACAGAACCCTTTATTATCTTAGATGGAAAATAATTTTGATAAAACACTTGAACTCCATTCTTGAGGAAAATATCCTTTCTTCTTCAAAAACACTTTTCTTTTCTTAACATGTCATACAATTATAAACTAAATGAAGTTGATTAAAAATAAACTTGAAAACTTTTAAAGGAAGCTTCTTGGAAATAATGTTTTAAAAATCCATTCATGCCGTATAAGTTAAAAAAAACATTCTTCATACTTTTGTCGGAAAAGTCAAAAAGTACCACGTACGAAAAATGACAAAAGATTCCTTTCATATTTTTTACTAAAAACTCACCAAAGGGTAAAATAGGTTTTAAAAAATTGTAGGTGGATGGAAATAATATTACATATTAAGGGAACATTGATGTGGATGATAAAATACACCCCAGTAAATACCAACGTATAAGCAATCTCGGATAAAAATGAGATTGTGATATTTCCCTTACCGTAGGTCTGATTTGCTTCGTATGTGTCCGAACCTCCTGTATAATGATTTAAATAATGTCATTGACTTATTACAGAATCATATTCATTGTTATGATATCATATATGGTTCACTTATGACATTATATTACCCGTTCTTTTGTAAATTCCATGTTAAAGAAGCGTTTTGGGTAAAATCGTTTCGTTTATCGTAGGTGTTTTGACTTGTTGTTCTTGACATCATTATTACTTATATCATGATTTACTTACTTCCAGAATATAAAACATGATTTATATATCATATATATTCAGTATATTTATATATAATAGATAGATAAATAAAATGAAAAACACCGTTCATGGAGACGGTAGTCCGTACGTACGCATGAACGCTGTTTTCCTTTCCTTATTGTCTTGAAATGGAAGTAAGTAGATGAAATACATATATATATATATACATAAATCCAGTAGCTTTATAATGTCATATATTTCATTATTATTTCTTATATATACTTTATAATCATTCTTAAATGGTTAACATGGAGAATGAATCTCATCGCGTCGTGGAGACGGTAGTCCGTACGTACGCACGAGCGATGATATCATTTCTATAAATATTGAATTGAATTGGAGTGGATTATAAAACATATCAGAATCAATATGATGTTGTAATAACTATGTATAGTTATTCTTTACACCATTATACCCATCCATGTAAGGTGGTGGTGGAAAATAGATTACACCACGGCGTGGAGACGGTATTCCGTACGTATGCACGCGCGGTGATTTCTTTTTCCGTAGGATGGATAGATGGTGAAATAGGGTTGTTTCCTACTTATAATAACATATCAGTATATGAGTGATACTGATGTTATTATTTCATAATGAAACAACCTAAGAAGAAGAAGTGGAAGAAAAAAAATAAAGATGAAATAATTGGTAACGGTAATTACCTCTTCTTTGAAGCGCCTCTTTGAGACCTCCTCTTAGGGCACTAAAATTGGTCTTTGAGGAAGACCAGAACCTCTAGGATGTTTCTAGGGAAGTGGAGAAGAGATTTTGGCAGGGGTTGGCCGAGCTTGAGTGCTCAAATTGGGGTGAGGAGGAGGGGGAGGAGGTGTCCTTTTATAAGGGAGGAGAGGGGCACCTTAGGAATACCTCAAAATATTATTTTATATTAATGTCAAAATCGGTTTATAATGGTTCCAAAGGGTCTTATTTCGAATCTAAAGTGGGGTTGGGTCGAAATCCTATCAACCAATAAGATTTAGACAAGTTTAGGGTATTATTTTAACCTTATCAATTAGATTTAACTCTAAGTTAAATAATTTAACTTTTACCGTGTCTTTTTGTTTTCTTTCACTATATGGTTAATACACTTACTATAACATACCAAACGAACCCCAAATTGTTTATTAGTAATACATATATCCTTATCTAAGTCATTTGGCCGAACCTTATATTTTTAGGAATAAAATAACAATTAATAATATAATATTTGATTTAAAAACTATTTTGTTTCAATTTTGACACTATTTGATATATGATTTTTGTGAAAGTCCTAACAGAATTATATGTTCGAACCAAGTTTATTAAAGCAATAATAATATATCATAGTAACCTATAAAATTAGTGGAATTCATAAAAAGTCTAAAATTACATTTAGTTTGGTGTTTATAACATCAGTTATGTCAATATTTCATTAATAAGATAATTACTGCATCATCTTTGTGTCATAAATAAATTAAATTATTTTATGTCTAAAAATTACAAATAAAATACCATTATGTAGGAAATCCTTTTAGATTTCTAATGAATATTTACAATCGAATTTATCTTATGTATAACCCTATATTAAAAATGTTTTAGTAAATAAACTTTGATTTTAACTCTTTTAACTCTTCTTTGAATTAAATAATATTAAATGTCCTAATCTAATCCAAGTGGGCCTAAATGATAATATTTTACACTTAAGGTTGTTTTTGGTTGAGATACACATGTCCAATAGAATTAGGACATGTGTTAGGGTAATATTAATATCATTCTTACCCTTAATTACCCTATTTACTTTTAACCGTGGTAAATAAAAGTAAAAAGTTACTATTCACCAAAAATTATTTTCATCTCATTGAACCACATTTTACTTACTGACATCAACCGTGTCTCTCGGATTTATGAAATTCCATTCATAGAAGCGGTAAAATTAAGATTTATGAAGAAATTAATTTTTTTAACTACCACTTAGTAGTTTCACTATTCATCAAAAATTGATGTTTTTCAGAACAATGCCAAAATTTCATCCTAAGCTATATTTCATATTCCGAATTCAAAAATGAAGTCTATTTTACCAAATTCATATCATAGAAGTTTCATTAATTAATTTTATAATTAAATCCTGCTGTTAAAACAAAGAGCGTGTTTTTAAGAAACAATATTTATCAAAAGATTGACACTTGTTTATGTCTGGTTTAAATGTGAAATTACATCCAATGACCAAAATTGTATTAAATTGTAAAAATATATTCTAAATATACTTTAAAACCACTCAAATTAATAATTTATCACTATTAATTATTTCGATTGAAAAAGTTGTTTTTAACTAAAATTTAGTATTTTTCACTATTCATCAAAATATGAAAGTTATCCGAAAATCACCAAAATTTCACCTTAGGCTAAATTCGATACTCCGAATCCAAAAATAAAGTCCATTTTGAGAGCTAAAATTTCTAAAATTTTAAAAGGTGGTTATTACTATTCATAACGGCTAGTTATAACAATATTTTAATAGCATATCGTTGTTTAGTGAAACTCGGTATTGCGTACTACACACGCTATCGAGGAAGGTTGTGATTGCATGTAATGCAAGGCAAGTCAAGGATGAATGTTGTTAAAGCTCCTTTTGGTGTAGCTTAAAACACAAGACATTAATAAAATTAAAAAGAATATTTTTCATAAAATCTTGGGCTGTTACAATAGATTTCAGGGGTAATCTGGTAAAAATTTCAATTATAATATTATATCACTTACACATTATTTTAGGGAGAGGTTTCATGAGAATCATAGGTTATCGTCTATTAGCCCTTATTTATTGGTACAAAAAATGTCTCGAAACATAGTATAAAATTACCCACTTCATGATGTCCCACCAGAAATGTTATCTTAAATTTAAATACTTCTATGTGATACTAGAGTGTATAGATGACGTTGAGTTTTGAGATTTACCTTGTAATTATATCTTTAGTTAAGGCACTGGCAGAATACATTTTCCCTTTATAAACATTAAGACCCAATATCCATAGATTAAATTTTTACATTTCCCATAATTCATGTGTTTAACCATATTTTTTTTATTGTTTTCATATTTTTAGTATTTATTTATCTTCTACAGTAAAAATGGTTATATAATCACTTAAAAAATGATTCATTTTTCATTTATCTAATAATTTTCAAATCTAATATTACTAAATCTATGAAAATTAGATTCATTTGAACCCTCATCATGGAATGAACTCCATAGTTCTTCCTACCCACTGTATTATCCACCTTGTTTTCCATTCGAGGGTGGTAGTGTATCATACATCTATGGCCATTGAGTAGTTCCAACCATATACATTATCTCATGTTGAGGTATTTATGTGTAAATATATACTTCAAACTCTCAGGATATATATATGTCACATAATTTAATATACAGATAGTGTCTCCATATTTTCTAGGAAATGACAACACCTTCCACCTCAAGATAATGAGTTTTATTGTTTAATTCATTTATCATTAATTTACTTAATTCATATTTTAAAACACTATTATTTTCGATAATGAATAACCCTAATATTTTCATTGATGATTCACTATATATCACAAATCCTTCTTTTATTGATTGTAAATTTAATATCAGTGAATTGATCAATCCCTTATTTATTTACCCAGAACCCTCTTCACATTCCATTAACCATGTGAATTTGATCCCTTTACATGTTAACTTGGTAAATGTGTTGTCTAATCAATCAAATTTTTAAACAATCACTTATAGTAACATAATAAACTAAAGAAACTATGTATCTAAGTTATATTCATTGGAATGGGTGTTTATTTTAATACATTGGTCATTGACACTTCAAAAAAATATTTTATCCTTAGAGAACATATGTACAATAAAATAAAATTATTGGATCAAAAAATCATAGTTACTGAATTTCCCATATACCACATTTTCTCTAAGAGCATCCAAAATTATTTGTAAATTGTTCTGATTCCCTTTATATCTTTTGTATTAATTTAAGTCTTTATTTATCAAATTCATTAACACTTTGGGTAAATTATTTAATCGAAAGTGAGTTATTATAAACTAATAATGCCTGTTACTTATATGAAATGTTTTATTTGGTATATCATCCTTCTTCACTGTTAACTGATGATATCCATAAAGAAGATAAATCATTGAAAACTATTAATTACCTTGGATTTGATCAAACAACCATCAATTCATGGTAAATGGTATGGTTTACTTATAATAATGACATTGATTTCTCTTTGATTAAATTAAAACCACATAGAAACATACTTATTTTTTACAAATTAGATAGGGGAGACCCAAGGATGAACACTAGGGAATATAAATCCATTATCACACAACTCTTTTAGTTTTTTTCTTTAACCAAACCAATTATACTATAGTCCTTATATATGAGTTTTTCATCAGAGTTGAGTTCAATGGAAAGTAAAATTCACATTTAGGTGGATGTCTTGGTAATTACATAAATAATTAATTAATTTATTCCTTTATGATAGGAATATACTCCATTCATAGGATATCCTTTCCATTTATATATATATATTACATTCTATCTACTTCTTCTCGAATAATTTAATTATGATGAACTACCAGAGTCAATTACCAACAAATATCATATATATATTTATTTTCTATAAAAATAATCTATTAATTACCTCCTTTATAAATTTTAATCTTTTTTACTTAGAAGTAAATTATTATATTGTAATTTGAGATATAATACATAATAATGATTATGTCAAAGTAAAACAATTGTATAACTATCATGTTTGAATTTTTTTATTTATCTTAGTAGGAATTTCCTACTATATTCCCATTACAATAATATTTCCACAACGTGTTATGATTAACAACCCATTACTTAATTTTTAATAGGGTAATTATATGTTCTTTTAAAAAATGAATGATATAAAATATTGTGTTGTAGTTTCCCTGATTTCGTCCACCTTCACTATAACCAAACTAAATTCACCACCTAGTGTGCAAGAGGATATGGAATAGTTGTGATAGTCTATGTGTGATTGTTGGTAGATTAATCCATTTGGTATATGTTTCCATAAAGAATAGTGGAATAAATATAAATCCAAGAATATTCAAAAGATAAATTAATGAAATCAAATATTATAACTATATGACATTACTAAATATAAAAAACTAAAATTATCTAAAAAATGAGTTGTAATATTTTTTGTAGTATACAATAAACTAGATTCACCCATATACCAACCATGAATAGTCCAGAAAAAAAATTAAACAATGAAATTAGACTATATAAAATTAGTTCATCATTACCTACCCATTTCCATATCTAAACTCTAGTGGATCACCATAGAAAAAGAAATTAAAAAACCTTGCAGTATCCCTTTATATTCTTGGAATAAAGAGGTTCTCTCTTGTATCAATGTTCTATGGATTCATGGAAAGTATGTGATTACAAATCAATAGTCTATTAAAAATATTACACCTAAACATATATAATATAAGAAAGTGTATGTATAGTGTGTTGTGCTAAAAAATAAAGACAAATGGGAAGGAAAAAAAATAAAATTAAAAACACAAGCGGGTGCTCCCTAGTCACCCCATGTGATGCGTAAAATCTTCATATAGTGATGGGGTTTCTATTAACGTATCAAAAGACCATTTAATGGGTATACCATCACAAGTCAAAATTAGTGGACATAATGTCCTATCATAGGATAATGAATAATTAATGTGTACTATATCCCAATAACTAATCCATACTCTTGGTATGACTTCATTCGGAGATAAAATGAATCAATACATCAATAGTACTTCCTAGATGAAAAATTATAACTGTGGGTGTAACATCCCTAGATGTTTTATACAAGTTGGTATCATGTCCATACTACATTAAAAATATAGCTAATAACATTATTGGACATTAGTGTGAGAATGAAAGGGAAAGAATTCTTACTTTGATTTCACATCATAAGATAAGGAATCACATCCCATAGCTAAACATTAATGTCTAACCATCATGTACCCTCCTATAGAAGGATCATATCATGAGAAGTCCATCTCACTCCCAAGGGAAATAAAGAAGTCATTATTTATTGCCGACCATCCAATCCCTTACATGGAAGTATCACCTCATGGTTATTAAATCACACTATTTATAGTATTTATACCAAAATGGGAAAATCATTCATTTATATATGAATCCCTAGTTTAACTTGGAATTCCATCCCAATACTATGAACAGACATGAAAATGTTGTTGAATTTTTTGTTCATACCTGTTATATGTAAATGTTGACGAGATTATTTTAAAGTAACTAACATGTGTTAATAGTTTAAACACCATCTATAAAATTTTGGAATATGTTTGAAGGAATCCATCTAGTAGTGAGAATGATGAATTAATATCAGGGAATGAATCCGGATAAAGTTGAAAAGAAGCCATCCAAAATATGTCGTAAATAATAACAATTTT
Source organism: Viscum album (assembly GCA_963277665.1). Lineage (NCBI taxonomy): Eukaryota > Viridiplantae > Streptophyta > Magnoliopsida > Santalales > Viscaceae > Viscum > Viscum album. The sequence goes on from OY728120.1 coordinate 2,089,667,853, forward strand.
AAACTGGTTATAATCATATTTTATACAATTACTAGTAGTTTATTTTAGGCTCCAGAGAATATACTTAGATAATTCAAGATCAGATGGATGTATTATGGAATTTTAGTATTGGAGTTAGAATTTTGGTTAATTCTGAACGCTATACACATAATAGGGTTACCATTCTATGTAGAGTTCATACAAACTTTGTAGAGTTCATCACTAAGAAAAATTATGAAATTTTGGTTAAATCATGAACCATATATTTCACTAAAATCTATTTATCCTGACTCTGTAACATTATTTAGATACAATATAGAGTTCAATTACAGTCTTCATAGAGCACATATATTTTGTATAGTTTATCAAAGGAATTCATAAGGTAGATAAAAATTCAAGGATTTTAACCATTTTGAAAAAATTAATGTTCATTGGATACAACAATAAATTCATAGAGTTTATAAACAACATCAAGTTTGAGAAGTTTTTTTAGTTAAAACAACTCTATTTAAAATCACAAGGTTCACTAAATTTTTTAAGAATATGAATAATTATAGGGGAACTTAGTAAGGTCCCTTCCGTTGTAAAAAATTGACTGGATCAACATCATATCGTATAATTTATAATAATAATATGAAATGGTTAATATAAAAAAAGAGTTCCAGATTTAATATTCTAATGAAATATAATTCAAATGATGAATAAGACCCTTTCTTAAATAAAATACACACTATAATAAGAGTTTGTGATTATGGATAAGAATATAGAAGAGTCATTTGAGGGATAAGATGGAGTTTGAGTGTGTTACACACAAAAATTGGTTTAATGTCAAAAGATATGTGTTTCCATGAAAATGTGGATAGATAATAAAAATGTAGTAGAATTTTTAGAGTAACATGAATATTGAGATATTAAAATATCACCTAAGGAAAGAAGAACCCAAGACATAAGGTGGAATTAAAGGAATATCTAGAAAAAAATTAAATATTAAAAATTTAGGTTTTATATAGAGATTATAAATTTAAATGATTAAAATTATTCTTCATCATAATGATTTTAATCTTCATGGAAATTTAATATAGCCATAAATAAAGGAAATTTTCATAAACTGTTATGGAAATAATATACCTATAATACTCTAAATATAAAATGTATAAATGAAAATGATAAATGTATTTGAGAATTTAGAAGTGAAGTTAATATTTTTTCATATTAAATATCTAATGTATCAAATCAAGTGAGTCAAATTTGGATTATTTTAAGGATTTACACTGAGTAAGAACATCAAAATAATAGATATCTTGTATGAAAGCTTAAATATTCCTTTGGGATATTTATGTAAAATAGAATTTTTTATTTTTTCAATTAAAAAGTTTCAACTTATTGAATCCAACCATTTTTAAGGTTCTATGTTCAAACCCTTCATTGATTTATTTATTTATAATAATAGATAAATATCATGCGTAGGATTATAATCGTGACACAATATGGTTTTAGTAGTCCCTAAATGATGAGAACATAGTTAACATATGATATTTTTACATTAAAATTTTTTTCATGAGAAAATATCCTGAGACAATGGTGTTTAATAAATATGAGAGTAAAATGGATTTTCAAAAAAGTGGTAACATTTACCTCCCTCAATATTTCTCACCCATCATGTGATCCTAAAAATTAGTATCAGATTCTGTCTACTCTATGGTGTTTATATGAAACATATGAAAGTATAAACACAACACGGTTAATAGTAAATGTATTATAATATTTTATGAAAAGGATTTTCATATTTAAAAGGAGATAATAGAACCCTCTGTACCCTATCTTGGGCATGATGTGCTTGAATCATTTTAATATAGTATTAGAGTGCTAAGAAAAATCAAATAATGTCCTCCTTTTGACATTAAAAATATTGAATTCTATGGAAAAGAAGGGAATTATTTATTATATTCTTTACCTAAGAAATATATCATAAATATAATGGCTAAGGAACTATTAAGTCTACATGGAGAATGCTTCATAGAATATATGAAATAAATAAAAAAATCGAAGACTCAAAATTTCAAATTAGTATATAGTACTTTGACGACATTATAATGTAGGAAGATAAAATAATGGATGAATTCATTAACAAAGATTAATCTGATTATCAGAATCATTAGAGGGTTTTGAGAAACTCATAATAAATATATTTTGGTGAAAAATCTGATGAAAATATTACCAGATAAATTTTATTCTAATATATCAGTAATAAAATATAGAGGTCTAGATAAATTTAACATTTATGAAATCCAAAACACTCTTATCAATAATTATATTATAAGTGGAGTATAACAAAAATGGAAGGGAAAAAAATAATTTGATTTATTTCAAATAAATAAAATACTTGAAAATTGAAGAGTAGTATGAATATTCGTATGAGTGTTATGGTATAGAACCATTTGTTGTAATATTCCATTTAATGTTAAGAAACCTCAATAAGGGAGAGGTAAGTACAAACGTAATGTTGCATTAAAATTAATTAATTTTTTACTGGTTAGACATTTATGTGAAAACTGTACCATGAAAATCAGAGGAGAAAAAAATATAATAATTCATCTAGAATTCTCTAATCGGAACATATATTTAAATTATGTCTAGTTAAATGGAAAATAGAAAAATTCCTCTAAATCATTCATGAATAAATTCTTATCAGTTGAAGAAGGTGTGCTTGAAATTAAAAAATAGGGTGATGATAGGGAAACTCCCATAGATGCCCCCTTATGGATTTTTAGGGAACAAGAAAAATAAAAATATTGGTTATCATTTTAAAAATCTCAAATCATTACTAAGTAGGATATAGGGGAAGGTGAAACCATAAACCAATTCCTTATGAAATGTGAAATTAAGATGCATTTGAAATAAATAAAAGTTTTGCGAGATGGAAAAACTCGATTAAATGGGATTTGAGATAGATTGAGTAAACTACACACTGAAAAAAATTACATTTCCAAATAAATTTAAATACTAAATAATGATATTACAATGAATGGAAAGATAATTGCTGATATGATTTCCACAATCATACTTGGGGATAAGCAATTCAAAATTCTTAAGATAATATAATTTACACTAAAAACCTTAAATATAAATCCAATTGTTATTTAAATTAAGGTGTTAAAGAAAAATATCAATATTATAAATAAGAAGCTAAAAATTAAAATGATATTTAGAAATTTGGATGTGTTAATGAAAATATTACTTATGTTTTATATCAGAAAAAATCATTATTTTGAAGAATTATGTGACACTAAGGAATTTTAATTAATAAAAAAATGTGGTAAAAAGGTAAAATATACAAAAAATATGAGGAAAAAGAATTAATAAAACAATATATATTAATAAAAATTTCAATAAATATATCCACAAAGGAACTGTATGATATAGACATAGTAGAAAATTAAAAAAAAGTGTTGGAAAATAACGCAATTAGAAAAAAATAACTTTAAGATATTGAGGTTTCAAGGATAATATAGGTATTTTGGTATATTTGGATATAATTCTAAAAACTATTGGCATAATATGTTCATACCAAGATAAATAAGGGGGTATGAACCATGAGGGAGACTACAACAATTGATGAGAACTCAATATAAGTATCAATAACTTGAAAAGATACTTCAAGTAGGAAATAATTTTTATAGTTTGTAGGATGTATGTGGAAGGTTTGATCAAGAAGTAAATACTTCAAATGTATATGTTATATCTATTATATAACAATGAAATATATTTAATATATTTATAAATAATAAAAATCAAAGTTTCATCATGTAACTGGATAATGCAATTAAAGTATAACTTAATGATAGAAACATTAACCAAACTTGGATCACATATAGATAATTTTTATCACAAATGATAGGTTATCTTCAAATTCTAAAAAATATTGTGAAATTTTAAGGAATATAATTGAAATTATGGAATTATAGATCTCTAATGATAAAAGTAGTTGGAACAAAAAATATTTTGATAAATAAACTTATCCCAAAAAATGATTTGTTTGTTGATTGGATAAAGAGAAATTTGTTGAGGGTATCATTTCAATGTGATCTTAGAAATTATGTCATATTCACAAAAAATGGGTATATAATTAAGATAATTAATGATAGGGCTGTTGTAACCAAAGGAAGGAGACCCTAAAAAATTTGATTTGAAGCTGGGGAAGAAAGAACAAACTCTTATCTATGTTAGTAAGATGAAAACAATTAATGGAATAGAATAATTAACCATGTTAGACAAAAAAATGAATATTATTATTAGAGAAGATAATATGAGTATTATTATTATTTTTAAATAACATAATGCCATGTTTTTTAAAACATTGAGAAATGGGTAAATAGTGACTAAAACATAAAAAGGATGATAAATTGAAACTAAAATACCTCTTGAACCAATCCACTCTGATATGTGTAGAAAAATTATAAATAATTAAATAATTTTTATAAATATATTTTAAAATTTTATTATATTAATTTATATGAGTGTCTTGTATCAGGTTCATGTCACATAAAGCACATGAGTTGGAAAAATTAATTTTTTTTATAATAACATTAAAAAACCAAATAGGTCTATCTTTAAAGATAATAAGATAAGATAATATAAGTGAGTATTGAAATATATAATTTAATGAATATAGTTATAAACAAGTAATCATTAAAATATTCATTGATCCTAATACTCCTAAAAATGGAGTGGTTGAATTGAGGAATACGCGACTAGTTGATATTTATAAAATAATACTAGTTGGTCAAGAAAATTAATTGTTTTACTGCTTATATACCATTACAACTAAAAGAACAATTCAATATGTACGCATCATATGGAAAAAATAATATATTAATCTATATTATATATTGTTCAAAATAAGACCAAATGTTAAACATTTCACATTTTTTGGGAGGCCATGATTGATTACAAAGAAGGATATAAATATGAGATTTTTTTTATGAAAAACATAATGATTAAATCATCATTGGTTATAAAAAATGGGTGTTCTTATATGTAATACAATAAGAAATTTGAAATAAATATTGATAGTAATAATTCCACAATATTTTAAAATTAATAAACGATGAGGATTTCTATCAATATAGACGATGAATGTGATTTTATCAATTCTAAATGTGTTGGAAAAATTATTTAATGTACATAGATTCAGATTAAAGAAAATTTTGTTTCATATTCTAGTATAGGATATTATAGCCACATGTATAAAGGAGTTAATTATAGGCTTTGGAGACATGTAAATACTCAAAACATTATTATTAAATAGAATCAAGTAGTTCCGACAATAAGAAAAATTAATTTAGACATCCATTCTAGTTTTCTATCAAAAGATCAATCCCCAAATAGTTAAAGAATCATTTAATACCAATGAGTGGTTTTAGGCTATAAATGATTAACTATACAAGATTAAAAATAATAAAATATGGAAACATAATCATAATCCCAAGGAAACTAATGTGATTAGATCATATTCGGTTTTAAGTAAAAATATTTATGGGAAAGGCGAGGTGGGTAGAAAAAGGATATGTTAATATACATGTTTTTTTTCAAACTGAAGTGGTAGGATTTGATGAAACCTTATCTCTAGTTTCCATAATTGAATCGATTAAGATATTTCTAGCTATTATAGGTAAAATATATTTTTATTTAATTTAAATAAATGTTAAATCAACCTTTTTGAATGGTTAGAATGATGAATAATTATATATATATATTCCTAAGGGTTTTATGTCAGATATAGATGGAATAATGTTTTGTGAGTTGAATAAGTATCTTTATATATTTATGAAAGATCCAAGATATTGGTATTCTAATCATAATGAATATATAAAGTGCATTAATATCAAGAATTTTTTAGTAGATAGAAATTTTCATGTGATGAAGATCAACACAACAACACTTTTTATAATTGTTAATGTTGATGAAATCATTTCTTCCAACAACTAAGAGAGGATTTGTAAATATTTATTGAGTCACATGAAAGAAATATTTGAAATATAAATTCTTAGAGAAATGAAAATTTTCATACTTTTATTGATTTATAATGTATAATATTGTATTTTTATTCCACAATAAAAATATATCAAATATATATTGAAGATGTTTTACATGTAAGAATTTGGAGGAGGGTTTACACCAATTATAGTGTGAAAATATTTGAGCATTGGTAATTAGTAAAAAAACTAATGAGAAATAGTTCATAAGTTTAATTGGGTGTCTCATGTATTTGAAAACATCTAGGCCTCACATTTTATATTATGATGCTATTTGTTCCTAATACAATTATTATACTAAAGACTTGCCTCTTTTCCCCACAAATAGATTTATGAGATACATATCAAATTAAATCAATTGTGCATTGATGTATAAAAATAAAGATGAGATGATATTGAAAGGGTTGACTCATATTGATTTTTTTTTGTTTTCATACAAAATAGGGATGACATACCACCCATGTGATAGGAGAAAAATGGCCCGATGAGAACTAATAATCCTATCATTTTCATCTTGTAAAGAAGATTCCGTTATTATTTGGTTTCACGTTAGGTTTCTCACTTTTTCTTTCTCATAAATGTGTGGCTGGACTAACCCGTCTGTTTGATTATGGGTGGATTCAATGTATTATACAATCATTCAAATCAGCCTTTTCCATTTATGTTAATCTTCCATATAAACACCAAATGATTCCCACATCCATAACTGGGTACAAACCTACTTTCCAAAGGAAGGTTTCCAATTGTGGTTTCAGACCCAATGATACTTAGGAAGTCAAATTAGTCAAAAGGATGGGAAGTCATTCTCATCACTCCCTTTTTTGAGAAATGTTTCCTACTCCCGGACTCTCATATAGGTTTATGATATGTTTGAGAATATATTCCTAATCCTGATATGAGACTAGTTACCCGAACAAAATGATCATAGGTTAAATCCTTTTATATGCATGGGGGTCATTATGGGGAGTTTATGAGTTTGAATATGAGGTTCTCCATCTATTTCCCATAGATGTGTGGTTTCTTGTTTGTTGAAGTCGTGTAATGAGGCACTATAAAGTTTGTTGTCATCTATGGAGACATTTAATATTTAAAGGATAGCGTTGAGCCATTATGAGGAATCTTACATATCATGTTTTATAGAAGGACTTAAAACCCACATATTTCATTAGACCCATGCAGTTTAAATTCATACAGAAAGGACATATATGGGGGGAACATAGGCACCATATATTTGAGCTTGGACCTCAAGGAGGCGTCCTACATATCCTAATTCTGGAAGGAATCAATGTTATTATAGTTCAATCATGCCCTTAGGACTTGCCCTTAGGTAAATACACTAATATAGGGGTGGTAATATAATCCAACTGATTAGGGATTACACACTAAATTTCCCCTAGATGGTGAAGATTGATATGGAAAATGATGTTATCATTGAAACATTCAAGGTCTACATGAGTCATGATCAGTGTAAGAAATAAATGATAGAAAGAAATTAGTCTCACTACATATGAATGTAGGTATTATAGGTTGGAACAATCCTTTGGATATTTAATATAGAGATCGGGCCTCAAGAAGGTTTCCTATATATCATGGTTATGAAAGTAATCAGAGTCATCATATTTTATCTACTGAGCTGTCTGTTGGAAAATGATAGAGAAAGACCAGTCCATGGGAGATATTGGGTTTCAATGGTTGAAATGTCAGAGAAATAGAGGAAAATTATAGAAAAGTTACTATTTATTTATGATCAATCCTTAGAAATGTGTCATATGTATCCTTGTTATAGTAGGAATCAGAGTCATCATTGTTCAGATGATTAGGGATTACACATAGAGGCTGCCCTTATATTTAGGTAGCCAGAACACGCCATTGATTGTGGCTTACATACCAAGGTTTATCTATCTATTAGAGATTCATGATGCAAGTTATATGATCATTGATACTCTTTAATACCACATTATATATGCTCAGTGTGAGAAACAAGGGGTAATAATTAATCAGTCTCACTACATATAGATGCGGGAGTTATGTATTGGGACATCACTTTAGATGTTTAATATAGATCATGGGAATTAAGAAGGAGTCCTAAATATCCTTGTTATGGAATAAATATAAGTCATCATAGTTCAATGAACTTCTCATTCCACTAGTGGATGAGAGAGAAAGATTAGTCAATGGTATAGATTGGGTCCTGAAGGTTTAAATTTCAGAGGCATGGGGGATACCTAAACCAAAGTGACAATTTATTTAAACATGAACCTTAAAAATCAATCCTATATATCCTAGATATATTAGGAATCATATTAATAGTAGTTTATATGATCATGGATTATATAATAAGACCGCCCTAATATGGAGGCTGGAAAAGGTTATCATGTATTGGGATGCCTTCTTGACTAGGCCTGGTTGTATACCTGACCTGATCTATTGTCGGTTTGACAAGTCTTGATTATCTTCCTAGCCTATTGAAGGATGTCTGAAAATGTCTAGTTGTATCATGGACAAGTCCAAAGACAATCACATGATCCAATTGACTTTTCCAAGGCATTTTACATAATCCAAGGGTCATGTCTGAAGACCATCATATGATAAAAGATGACATGTCCATAAGACATCATAAGACCTGGATAACTTATCCTGGAGGCCATCACATGATCTCAACTTACTTGTTACGAGGACATCAAAGATCTCTAGTTACACTCCTGGAGTGTGTCACATGATACGAATGGCATTCCTTGAGGGTTTTGCATGATCAAGGTTGACACATATATTGGAAACCAAATGAGCTTTAATGACTTTTTTAGAGGACATCTCACGATCTTTGTGGGCATGTCCTGGTGTCGCCACAATACCTGGAATACATGATTGAAGGGTGTCATGAGATCTGGTTTGTAATCCCTGAGGGCTTCATGAGACCAAGCTAGAACACACTAGTGTTTCCATGTATCTTGGGAGGCATGTATAGATGGAATCTCAGTACATGTATGGAAAGCTCAAAGGGCTTAAAGAGACTTCATTGGCATGACTGAAGGTCATTGTGTAACTCTATTGAAGTATCTGGAGAACATCAAGTGATCAAAATTGTATATCAAGGGGATATCACATGACTTGGGTGAAATTCCCTAATACCATTGCATGATATAGATGATTCATTTGAAGTGCATGAGTATCAACATATATTTTATTCATATAAGTCTCCTATATTTTCACCTTTATTCTTGATTTTATGTCATTTGTTCCTTAGATTTTTTCAAGGTTTATCATTTTTAGGTCTTAGGTGATGAAGCATATTTGTATCATTTCCTTCACATAAACCACCATAATTCCTTCGCATGATCAATGTGAGATTGTATGAAGTTCCTATGCATGTATCATGATCCACTAGATCATTCCCCAGGTTTTAAACTAGATGAAGACTTTATAATATCTAGATTGACCTCTTCAAGAAGTCTGTTATGATTCCAGGGTGGGAAATTTCATGGATCATATGTTTTTTTAATGGGGGAGGGGGGATTTTATAGGCCTCTCTAGCCAAATTATACACAACCTTCTGTAGAGAAAATCTTGTAGATCCAGGATGGAGTTGTTGGAGGGATTTGGTGTCATGCGCTTCATGAAATCCTATAGTAGGTGTTGCATGATTTTTTAGAATCTATTGGATTATCCTTTCAATGCCCCATTTATTAGATTTTGGCCAATAAAATGGGTCTTTTCTAATCATATTGACATACGAAGAGGATTTTACAATATTAGGCTGACATGTATCATGAATTTCGTGAGATTGGGATTCTTATTGGAAGGCATTCGCATAATCTTAAATTCTTTTTTCGAGACCTTCCATAAGACAAAGGTGGCTTTCCTGGGGGCCTTCATGAGATAAAGATGGCTTTTCAAGTGGGAAATAAAGTGATAAATGGTGATAATATAGGGTGTATAACTCTTATCACATAAGATCAATGTATCTTCCCCTCGTAAGAATCTCCTGTCATTTCCCTTTTTATTTCTATCTTTATTTTATAAGGGTTGTGGATCTCATGAGTTTAAATGAGTGTTGTCAAAGAAAATAACTCTACCTTTTGGTGAGGTGTCTTGTGAACAAAAAAGGGACCAATGGTTATGCATTAGAATTATCAGGGAAAAAACATCTATTTTTCTTTGGAGCTAAAAGGGGTAGTGTAAGACTTACTGGACACATATAAAACCATTCGCGTGACGAGGGTGACATGTCAATTGGATCTTGTGAGATAATCCTCACATGTTTCCAATGATTCTTTGGTTTCTTTTAAACCACATGGTTTTATCATATATAGGTTTAAAAAATCAATAGGATCACATATTTTGTATATTTTTATCATTATTTTACATAGATTTTTAGATGGTTGTTAGGTGCTCACCGACTAACAAGTCACATGAGCCAGAGGAACCCATTTTGCAGTCGTCACATGACCCGAGAATGTCTCGAATTCCATCAAAGAAATAAGGAGACTTTTTCAAAGCGGATTAAAATGACCTTCCAAGAAGTTATTTGCTACACATGAAGCATCCACATGAACTTATGAAGGTCATGCGATCAAGTAACCTATTGCCGGTTACGTGATCCAGGTTTCATGATCCTATTTTTTTCCATTGATTTTTGGGGAAAATTATACCCATATTCAGGTATTTATTACCTTGTGTATTTTTTTGATACTAATTTAGCGGGAAACAACAAACACCCTCATGAAATTTTGACGTTTATAGGGACAAGGGTTCGGTTTTGAGGAAAGTAAATGTCCACCTGAGGTTTTATCAGTGTCTCCCATCAGTGTCTTGGGTGACAATTGGTCTTCTGAGATATGTTTGGTATTAGGAGGAAGGACCTATAAATAGGGGAAAGTGGGTGGATCATTCACTAGATAACCAACTATCATAGATATTGCGATATTCCTCAATCACGTTTCCCTTACTCAAGAGCTCTCATAAGAACTGATCACGATATTTGTTCATGAGACATTTTCATGAGAAATGCTTTGAAAGAATTTATTTTCCCAGTACTTATTTTAACTAACCACAAATAAATATTTGGAAATTGGTTGAACCTTGGATATATGTATTCACCATTGTATTTGGAGTTTTTTCATGATCTACAGGTTTGATCATATGATCACTTCAACTATTATGTGAATTGTGTTACCATGTGAGGGTCATCTGATCACAAGTCTTGTGATGTATTCTGTAGTCACATGATGTTATTTATGTTTATGATGTCTGTGAAATCATTATGAGCCAGGTGATTTTTGATTCATTTATGAAATCATGAACTCCCTTATGATTCATGTGATGTGTATGTGGTTACCAAAGTTATGCATTTATTTTACAACCTTTTGTTTTCATTTGAATGAAATATATTTCACTTACTTTTGTTTATAAGGCTTCTGTATATAATCACAATTATTCCATCAAAGATAATCAGAGGGTTTTGATTTCTAGGAATCGAAATACATACCCTCTATATCTTTTTTATTTTAACAATGAGGTTTAGAAAATTATTCTCATATCTTAACTCCAAGATTATCTGTTATCACCCCAACATCCCCTCTATGGTTTCAACCTGGTGGATTACATAGCCATTCCTTCTAGAGAATACAATCTTTCCTCTTAGTGGGAATCAAATTCCCCTGATTTCATTCATAAGATAGTTTCTAAGGATGGTCAACTGTTTTCATGATAGTCTTAGGGGTTGTATTATATGCTAGAGAACTCCCCTAGGAGTTTAGATGGCACTGATTTCACCCACCAATTGATTTCTCAAAGCTAATAGTGCATATTTTTATCTTCTAGGAACAACTCGGGTGGTGGAGAGAGATCAAAATGGGAATTTTTCCCTAGTGTAAATTTTTTGGATTAATTGGATTGAAACTTCTGGGTTAGGTAGAGCTACTTAGAATTTTCTATCCATCTTCATGAAACCCATATATATGAAGCAGTATTAGTTTCCTAGTTCATCATTTATCATCTATATTATCTTCTATGATAAATGATTATTATCTAGTTCACTGGTACCAATTATTTCAATATATCCCATGGTGAAGTGGGAATTTTCCTTTGGGACATCTATCAATTTTTTGGGATATCCCCCCTTGGGGAACTGTTTGACACATTCCTTCCCACTACAGATGTTTGGGATGACCTCACACAAACTCTAGTCTTGGTGAGGGATATGCTTGGAATGGTGAAGAAAAAGATAAGGAGATAGTTGAACATGTAACCACTCATTTTTTTAAGGATTGGAATAACATTTTCATTTACTACAATGGAGCTCAACTGACTGGTGTACTCCCTCACCAGTGCCCTTCCAGACAAATTCGTGATAGTGTTGGTCAATACTGGAAAATCCTAGAATCCAAATAAAATACTTCATGGGGATACCATGTGAATCCATAGATATCATCAAGCCATAGGCTAGAAAGCATCATGGACACATTCCTAAACAAGTGGATTTTCTCATATGGGGACACACACTTAGGAATTCGGGTCAGTACACTGGTGATGGCGACATAGATAGTAGAGGGACGACCCCTCAACCAGGAAGTACTAACTCTTGTACACCTTTTCCATCTCTTTGGACATATCAAGGTGGGAAACAACCCTTATAGGATCTATGGTCCTTTCTAGTTTCTATTCAGTGAGATCAGGGATCAGTTCCCCTACTGTAGATACTAAAGTACTACCATGATCTCAAGAACCTCACCTCATCCTAGGTTGTTGAACATATCTAGGTTTGAGTCCTGTAGTTTAGACATGACGAGGTTATTGATATGATGATCCGATCTGATTATTTTGATTTCATCCCCCAGTTGGTCCAATTATATATCATAATGACATCACTGTAGACTAAAGGCAATTCTAGATCTCCCTTTGGGATGGTGTTCTTGATGTGAGGAGGGATGATCTGATGATTTGAAAGCTCTATAACTCTTAATGATTTTCATTCAAATTCGGCTGCATCTATAGGGTTTCCCCTCTCCCTTCATCCAATATGCAGGGAGAGAAACACCCAGGGATCATCCTCTTATTTTTGATGATGTTATCATGTGAGGATACCATTATTGAGTTCATTATTCCACTTGTTGGGACCCCCATCATTTTATTATATGATTATTCCCACATTTGGGTGGAGGCATACATGAGTGGCATGCTGAATAGATTGGTTTGTTAGGTGGAAATTCTATTTTCCTCACTGACACTCCTATTTTTAGCAACGATGGAGTTGATTCAAGGATAAGGTCAGTCATTGAAGAAGCGCTCTCATCCTTACATTGACTATCCCATCACTGAGGTAAAATTTGACAAGGAGTCTAGTCCTTTTGTCACAAGCAATGGATGATGCACATGTTGAGGGAAGAATCTACGGGGATTCCTCTCCTACTTCCTCATTAGCTCAAACAGTTGCTCCCTATTTTGACGAACCCACACTAAAATCCATAGAAGCTCGGACATGACATAAACCGATCTGGAATCAGATTCACATCCTGATTATAGATATTCCTCCACTAAACCAAAATTTTCATTTAGCGGTGGTTTAAATCGTCACAAAATAATTCTGTGATAGTTTTGGAAAACCACTGCTAAATTGTGTATCAGCAGTCAATTAGTTTCGGTTTTTTAAAACTATCGCAGAATGATTTAGCGGCTGTTTATACCATCGCTAAATTGTTAATTATTATTATTTTTAATTTTTAATTTTTTTTAATTTTTTATTTTCCTAATTATGTAACTAACTAATTATTTTTTTATTTTCGTAGTTTATTTATTAATTTATTATTTATTGATTTATTGATTTATTATTCATTGATTTATTATTAATTTATTATTTATTATTTGTTGATAATTTATTATTGATTATTGATTATTTATTGATTATTCATTGATTATTTATCTATTATTTATTTAAATATTTTTTGTAATTTATTTATTATT